>PISX010004622.1:0-118605 GCA_004024625.1 Mellivora capensis | reverse complement strand
AAGATTCAGTTAAAATCTAGAATTAGCAAATTAAGATAGTAATGCTACTAATTCTAAGAACAAAATCAAAGGAACATTATAATAATAAAAACAATTTCAAAAGGATATTATTTCAAGTTGTCCAGCGACTTACCTGACAGGTATTTTGGTGTTAGGCACACAAATGCAAATAATAGCTTTTCTTAACTCTGTTTCTTTTAAATTTATAACCCAGTTTAATTCCATGTTAGGAGTTTTACATTTCCCATGAGCCTTCTTTAAATATTTATCCTGGGATTCTCTAACTTTCAGATTGTATGGGAGGCACTTGTATAAAATGAAATATTTGTTAGATAACTATGAAAATATTCAAGTCTACATGAAGAAATTCCTGAGATTGATAGTAGAGTAGTTTGGGTAACTTTTGTGTTGAAACAAACTCCAAAGTTCTAGTGGCTGAACATGCAGAATTTCATTTTTTGCTTATGTAACAGTTCAGTGAAGGTATTCCTTGTTTTGGGGTGTCTTTCCTTCAGAAGGTGATACTAGGATTCGTGTTCCTTCCTTTAAGGCTCTGCATCCCTTTGGAATAGGGTGCCTTTTGCATCCAACCAGAGCAAGGGGAAAGCTTGCAGAGAAAGCACACTTGCTTCTTATGGGCTAGAATTGCTACTTCTGCTCACATATGTATTGGCAAAAATTAGTCTGGAACCTAAGTCTGTACTGATCACAGTGGCTCTGATAAGCAAGGAGTCAACATTCTTTTCTTTTTTTTTTAAATTTATTTGTCAGAGAGAGAGGGAGAGAGAGAGAGCACAGGCAGACAGAGTGGCAGGCAGAGGCAGAGGGAGAAGCAGGCTCCCTGCCGAGCAAGGAGCTCGATGTGGGACTCGATCCCAGGACGCTGGGATCATGACCCGGGCCGAAGGCAGCCGCTTAACCAACTGAGCCACCCAGGTGTCCCCAACATTATTTTCAATAGAGAAACTAGTAAAAACAACTTGAGGATACATTCAAAAGAAAGACATCATCAAAACACTTAAGGAATGCTATAACAAATAATGAAAAATATTCTTGATAGGTATTTTGTTGTCAGATAATTATAGGAGGAAGAAAAAAGAGTGCAACAAAAAGAAAAGAAAAATCTTTTCATGTACCTGCTAACATTGGTAAGTTTTCTTTGTATATAAGTATCTATTCAGGTTTTTAGCCTGTTTTTTTTAACTTGGTGATTGATTGATATTGAGTTGTTTGAGTTCCTTATATATTTCAGAGATTGAGTCCTTATCAGATATAGAATTTGCAGACATTTTCTCCCATTCTGTTAGTTGCCTTTTCAATCTGTTGATTGTTTCCATTGGTGTGCTTAACAGTTTGAGGTAGTATCACTTGTCTATTTGCTTTGGATGTCATATCTAAAAGAGTTATTGCCCAGACCAATGTCAAGAACCTTTCTCCTGTTTTCTTCAATTGGTTTACAGTTTCAGATCTTACGTCTAAGTCTTTACTCCATATTGAGTTGATATTTATATATGATGTGAGATAAGGGTCCAGTTTCATTCTTTTGCATGTATTTATTCATTTTCCCCAACACTATTTATTGAAGGGTCTATCCTTTCCCCATTGTGGATATCCATTGATTGTAGATGCGTATTTTTTCTGGACTTTCTATTCTGTCCTGTTGGTCAGTATATCTGCCCTTATGCCAGTACAATACTGGTTTGATAACTGTGACTTTGTAATATATTTTGAAATCTGGAAGTGTAATGCTTCCAGCTCTGTTCATGTTCAAGATACTTTGACTATTCTGGGTCTTTTGTGGCTCCAGATGAATTTTAAGGTTGTTTTTTCTGTTTCTGTAAAGGATGCCATTGAGATTTTGATAGGGATTATATTGAATCTGTAGAGCACTGTATGTAGTACAGACATTTTAAACAATATTCTTTCAATTCATGAATAAGAGCTATCTTTACATTTATAAATGTCTCCTTTAATTTCCTTCATTAATGTTTTATAATTTTCAGTATGTAAGTCATTCAACTCTTTGGCTAAGTTTATTTCTAAGTATTTTATCCTTTTTATTTGTTATTGCAAATGGAATTTTTTTTTCTTAATTTCCATTTCAGATAGTTTGTTGGTCAGGATGTAGAGAAAAGGTAACCCTTGTACACTGTTGGTAGGAATATAAATTGGTACAGCCACTATGGAAAACTACGTGGGAGTTCTTAAAAAAATAAAAAATAAAAACATCATATGATCCAATAATCCCACTTCTGGAGCTGTTGAAATTATTATTTTGGAGAGATCCACACTCTTATGTTCATTGCAGCATTATTTACAATAGCCATGATACGGAAACAACTTAAATGTCTGTTGGCAGATGAATGAATAAGAAAATGTGGAATATATACACAATGAATATTAGTAGGATTATATTATATTCTTCTTAAAAAAAAAGGAAATCTTTCCATGTGACAGCATGGGTGAACCTTGAGGACATTATACTAAATGAAATAAGCTAGACACAGAAAGACAAATACTATGTGATCTTACTTATGTGTGGGATCTGAAAAAGCAGAGAGTATAATGGTGGTTGCCAGATGCTGTGAGTTAGGGGAAATGATGGGAGTCGTTGGTTAAACAAATTTCAGTTGTGTAGGATGAATAATTTCCATAATTCTGAAGGGAAAACTGGGTCATTCCAGAAGCAAGTGACTTCCTAAATTACACAGGTTGATTTGGACTTAGAACCAAGGATTGTCTGCACCCAGAACCTAAACTCTTCCAGTGACACCACTCTGATTTCTCATCTCAGAACAAGTCACATTGCAAATCAGTTCATTACTGTGTGGACAAAATGGTGACAGTAAATTAGAAGGAAGTATCTATGATATATTTTGTATGTAAAGTTCTAAAAACAAATGTGTTTCCAAAGAACTTTTTGGAGAACATATTTTAAGTTAAGAACAATCTATTGACACTTAAGTGAGAAAATTCCAATTTTTTGGAACATTTATATAGATGGAAAACACATTTCATGACTGCTACATTTATAACCACAGAATCAAGGACTCTGTCAGAAAATAACTATGCATTTTCTCTTGGTTATTATTTTTTTAATAAACTTTCATGTTGAGTTATTATTCACTCTATTAGTCT
This sequence comes from Mellivora capensis, assembly GCA_004024625.1. Lineage (NCBI taxonomy): Eukaryota > Metazoa > Chordata > Mammalia > Carnivora > Mustelidae > Mellivora > Mellivora capensis. The sequence continues at coordinate 115,467 of PISX010004622.1, read as the reverse complement.
GGGTTCTCCAGAGAAACAGAAACAATAGAATATATAATATAATATATAAATTTTGTGTATATATGGAACCAATAGAATAGATATAATAAGGAATTGGCTCATGCAGTTCTGAAAGTTGAGAAGTCCCAGCATCTGTAGTCAGCAAGCAGGAGAGCAGATGGTTTAAGTTCCAGTTGGAGTCTGAGTCCAAGAGCAAGAGGGGGAAAATGTCCTACTTTGGAGACAGTAAAGCAGAGAGAACAAATTCTGTTTTTTTCTATTTAGGCTTTCCATGGATCAGATGAAATCCTCTAACATTGGAGAGAACAATCTGCTTCACTTATTCTACTGATTCAAATGTGACTCTCATCCAAAAACAGCTTCACAGACACACCTAGAAGAATGTTTAAATATCTGGGCATTATGTGGCCCAGTCAAGTTGACACATAAAATTAACCATCAAAATTTCTAGGAAAACTTGCATCAGTACTAGTTTTTCTGTCATTACATATCTAACATAGTTATAGAAATGTATTAAACATTTAACACATATCATAAATATAATTTACTAACTCATTTTCAAAGCAAATAAAGGATGGAGTGCTCTATTTCTTTAACCACTTTTACTTAAAAATGCTTTTCTTTTTCAAGATTTATGTTTTTCTTTGTTTTTTCTTTTTAAATTACAAATCCAGGATCAGAAAGTTCATTATAGAAGGAAACTAGATTCAGATACCTTATGGCCAGGTATGTAACTGTAATGATAACAACCAAAGCAACAATAATCAGGGCATGATCAAACTTAGACACAAGATTAGTGCACTTTAGAACTTACTTTAATTTAATCAAGGAGAGCGTCTATAGCTATACATGTCAAATGAAGCTATCGACAAGTACCATATTCTTCTTCCCCCCCCCCCATAGGCTTTTGTCCCCTCAAGTTTTTATTTAAACTCCAGTTATTTAACCTACAGTGCAGTATTAGTTTCAGGTAATTTAGTGAGTCATCACTTACATACAACACCCAGTGCTCATCACAAGTGCCCTCCTTAATCATCCTTACCTATTTAACCCACCCTCCACCCAATTGCCCTCCTCCAACCCTTAGCTTGTTATCTATATGTAGCAGCCTGTTTTCTGGTTTATCCCCACCCCCTACCCCATATCTTCATCTGACAAGTAACATATTCTTAAACTGGTCCTAGGAATCTATGCCTTTACCCTGTCTGGTGTGGTAGCTGGATTGACAAGTTGGTTCTAAGTGAGAAATAGGCACTAATAATATAAAGAAGAGCTAGAAAAGGCAGGCAGATCAAATAGTAGGAAGTTATTGGGAGTTTTTTTCAGTCAAGTGAGGGAAGTTCCTCTGTCAAGGCTGACACCAAGGATTTAAGGAAGAAATCACTGGGCTGTGTATTTGGGGAACCTAGTAGCAAATGGGTGTCTTTCTATTCAACACTTAATAAGTGAAGCTCTGTTCCCTGAACCCATTATGGGTCACTTATATCTTTACTGACCTTCGGCCACCTTTCACAAGAATCACTTGAAAGTGATATTTCAAGCACTTTGATGATAAGCAAGTACCTAAAGTATGCCATTAATGCAGTCTGTTTTACTTGAAGTAATTTTATCTTATCTTGTTTTACCCCCAACTCAGGAATATCCCTGAAGACAAAGGTATTATATAGATGCTGATAATAATTAGGGTGGCCCAAAGATTGAAATTAAAACTAAGAAAATAAATTCAGAACATTAAATTATGTTAATATTGTTATTTACATTAATAACTTTCTTTCAGTTGTGCAATGTACTACAAAATTTAATTGGCAGAAAAAAAACTTTAGAAACTCATTTCCTACCAAGTACCAGATGAAGTTTCAGAAGTATTAATGAGTTATTAATAATGAACATTTAGTGTTATGAGTCATTAATAATGAACATTTATAATAATACATAATTATAAATAATAAGAGACAATATAGTATTAATAAACAATTATAACTTCTCGAGAAATTTATGTGACTATCTGTTCTTATCTGGCTTATCTGGCAGTGCTACTTTTTAATCATAAAAAGCAAAGGAAGAAATCATGAGAAAATAGTTAGGTATTTGATTTATATTTGACTCTACAAATTAAAATTTTTTATTATATACTAGTCACCTTAAATGAAATAAATGACAGATGACACATAAGTAGTTGACTCAGTAGAAACCAAATAAATATTTTTAAATAACAATATCCAATGCTGATTAGATTAAGGCTTAAGATACACATTGCTAGAATATGTAAGTTGCTTTACCTGTCTACATTGTTAAATGAATTGGTTCACAGTTCTTTTTTGTGTAATTTCTCTTACAAAAATAGTCTGAGATATTAATATTTTTATGTTGGTAGTATTTAGAATCTACTGCTTTGGAAACTGAGTACTCAAACATTGGACAGTAATTAAATTATGATATATCATATGATATATCATAAGGCAATATATGACAACTACAAAAAGAAGATGATGTCAAAAACTTTTTTCTTTTTTCTTTTAAAGATTTTTATTTATTTGACAGATCACAAGTAGACAGAGAGGCAGGCAGAGAGAGACAGAGAGGAGGAAGCAGGCTCCCTGCTGAGCAGAGAGCCTGATGCAGGGCTTGATCCCAGGACCCTGAGATCATGACCTGAGCCAAAGGCAGAGGCTTTAACCCACTGAGCCACCCAAAAAACTTTTATTGACATCGTAGATTTGTTTACATCATAATTATTAAGTTTTAAAAAGCAGAATAACAAAGATATGTGCATTAAAAACCATCATGGTGATGATTTTAGACTGTGGAATTATGAGTATTTTTTTTTCTTTTACATGTTTTCTATTTTTAAAGTTTTCCACAGTGACTTTGCATCACTTCATATGAAATACATATTTATATTAAGACTATTGGGTGAGTCACCGGACTCAAGACTAATTTTGTAGCCTGGCGGCTGGGGTTGTATTGATATTACAGGGCCTTTGGTTTCTACTCAGAGTGAGATCTGGCACCAATGGAGGGTTGTGAGCAGAGGAGTGATACTGTCTGGCTTACATTTATAAATACTTGCTAACACTTCCTTGCCCTTGACCTTTAAGGTGATTTCTTCCATCAGTGAAAATATCTCATACAAGGCACAGCAAATACAATGACCTATACGTATTACGTATTATGCAGGACCTTTAAGGTGATTTCTTCCATCTGTGAAAATATCTCATACAAGGCACAGCAAATGCAATGACCTATACGTATTACGTATTATGCAGGCACAACACTGGGTGAAGGAGGCCAGGTGTAAGTGTAAGGGAATGCCTACATTGTATGAGTAGGGGGGCACCAAGAAAGTGTCTAGAGGGGACATCTGCTTCCTAGGTCCGAATGATTGCTGTCATTTGGAAATGGAGCAAGCATGACCTGATCTCACAGATTATGAAGAAAAGCTAAAAATCTAGACTTTCATATTAAAAATTTTGACTTTCAAATTAAAATCTAGACTTTCAAATTAAAAATTTTGCAACATGTGGCAATCCTGATCTGGAGTAAGTGCAGCCCTGCAATGTCGCTTTCAGTCTTTGTCTTGTTCTCATTCACAGTGCCTTAGAAATTTAGAATGTTCCGGTATTGTTCCTTCATAGCTCTCATGTCGGCCCTCCAGTTTTCTCTGGCTTTATTTTACTTCGTTTATCTACCTATCTTATTTATTGATATGCTTTGTTCCTGAGCCCTTACCCAATGCCTTTCCTGGCTATTTGCTTCTTAATTTTAATTCCACTGCATTGCTTGTTACAGTTCATATTAAATCAGTTTTAAAAAGGAAAAGAAAGCTCAATCAGTATTTTTAAAATCTTGTTAGTTCAGAGGCAAAAAAAGATAAAAAGAAGGTGTATTTTTTAGACCCTCAACAGCCTGATGCAGAATATGGCCATTTCTTAAGATTTGATCTTACATTTCATAATGGGGTCATTGAAATCTGAATTGAGATGTTTGGCCTACTTTTAATTAGGCCCTCTCTTTTAATATAGTCTTTATAAAAGGGACTTGATTTCCATTGGGAGAAAAATTAGAGCAATGTGATATAAATTGCAAGAATAAGAATGTGAATATAGGGGAATTTTCCAGAAAAAAATTGAGGATGTGTTTACAGTAGATAAAGACTAGTCATACATAAATAGATTATTTTTAGTAGTAGAGCTGATGCCATATACCACATAAACATATAGTTTAATTTTAAGTTAATATTTATCATTAAAATCACCATAAAATTATCTTTTTAATAATCACTATTTTTATTTTATTTTATTTTTTTTAGATTTTATTTATTTATTTGACAGACAGAGATCACAAGTAGGCAAAGAGGTAGGCAGAGAGAGAGGGGGGGAAGCAGGCTCCCCGCTGAGCAGGGACCCCGATGTGGGGCTCGATTCCAGGACCCTGGGATCATGACCTGAGCCGAAGGCAGAGGCCTTAACCCACTGAGCCACCCAGGTGCCCTAATAATCAGTATTTTTAAATAGAAGCCTATAGTCTTAAAAAATAGAGTATACTTTAAAATACAGAAATGTGAGACCAAGGAATGTTTGGACTTGGCTCCCACAGTCATAGGAGGCTGGGATGACATGTTGGACAAACAGGGGTTGAAACTACGTGAAGAAAGAGATCATGCTTCATTCTTTTACTCCACTTGAACGCAAATGTTGGTACCACTTAAATGCTTCAGTGGAAGACTGAACATAAAAAACTCAAATGAAAGAGTTTCACATACCTGAATGTTGAATGTCTCTAGTCTGAAAGTTGAATTTGTATTTCTGTGAATCCCATTAACTGGACACTTCCTGCAAAGACAGGCAGTGTTGAGTCAGCTTATTCAGTGCTTTACTTCTGCATAAGTTAAGGAAAACCTCCAGTATTAAGAACCCAAATGAAAGGGAACTCAGAGGAAATGAAGAATTTCAGAGACAAAAGAACATATCAAGAAAGCTATCAATTATTATTCTGAAAGAAATAAAAATATATTGCATCCCTGAAACAAAATGAGAAATATAAAAAATGTAAACAAGAAGAACTCTTAGGAATTAAAAACATGAGAAGCAAAATAAAATTTCAATATATGAACTTAAAATATAAAATTAAAGGTGATAGAAAGTTGAAAAAGTACAGATATATAGACAGTGAGGAAAAAAACTAAAAATATGTAGAATCAGTCTATAAGAAGCAATGTTGGATAGCCTTCCAAAAATAGAAAAATATCATGGGCAAAAAAAAGAATATATTTTTTTTAAATTTTAGAAATGAAGAGTAAAGGACATGGTATCCAAATTTGGTCCTATTTCCCAGCATAGTAAATTGTGGGGTGTGGGGTATGTGAATTACAGGCACATCGTTACTAATTTCTAACCTTTATGAGTAAAAGAAAGATTTTAAAATTTTCGAGAAAAAGAAAACAGAAAAACAGGTAGCACATACACAGTAAAGATATTGGGGACTTATAATGTCATTTCATAGAAACATTATAGACTAGATATAAAATAAATTCCTTCAAATTTTCATGTGTAATGATTTTTCTTGGAGAATTCTATTCAGGGGCTCCTGGGTAGCTCACTCAGCTAGGCAGTTCAGGTCATGCCTTCAGTTAAGGTCATGATCTTGGCATCCTGGGATCGAGTCCTGTATCGGGCTTCCTGCTCAGTGGGGAGCCTGCTTCTCCCTCTCCCTCTGCCTGCTGGACCCTGCTGCTTGTTCTCTCTCTGTCAAATAAATAAAATCTTAAAAAAAAAAAGAATTTTATACCTAGTCAAATAATATTCCAATATAAATGTTGTTTATTGACACGTTAAGACCAAAACACTGCAAAAAGTTGCCTCCTGGGGCATCTGCATGGCTCAGTTGGTTGTGTCAGACTCTTGATTTTGGCTCAAGTCATTATCTCAGGGTTGTGGGATCGAGCCCCGCGTTGGGCTCTGTGCTGTGCATGGAACCTTCTTGGGATTCTCTCTCTGCTCCTCCCCATATCTCTCTCAAAAAAATGTAAAAATATCACTTCCCAGTATTCTTTCTTATGAAGCATCTAGGTGGTATAGAGTAGAATGCAGTGTAAACCAAGAAAGGGGAAGATATGGGATCCAGAAACAGAATTCAGGGAGCGGTAAAGAGACTTTGCGAACTAAAGATAATGGGAAGTGCTATATGGTAATCTGTATCACAAGCCTAGCAAGCGGTCAGCTCTGAAAGAAATCCCTAGAAAAGATTGTTCGAAGAGAAGAATACCTTAGATATTGGAACAAACCTAAAACTGTACAGAATTCCAACTTAAAATTCCAAGACCTAGCTCAAATGTGATTTCCCTCTAATTTTACTCAATCCAGAAACAAATGAGTAACCTCTCACCCCTTCCATGTATTTACTAATTCATCATAGTTGGCCATGTAACACTGGATGGTTTTAAGATGCTTCTTTATGTCCATACCTAATCCACAGGATTCTTAGTCACTAGAAATAGAGGTTTCATTTTATTTATCCTGACAACTTCAGGGCTTCTTAGATAGATCATGGTATGGTAGGTCTTTAAAATTTGGCTACATGCTGGAGAGCATGTATTTGGAAAGTGTTTGGCTGTTATTTCAAATTCAGAAAATATTTTGCTGTGGAATATTTAAACAGAGCTCATTTTATATTCATTAAACTAACCACAATAGCTAACTCTTGAATATAAGGCAGATTCTATCTTATGGTGTTAACTCAAAATCAAAAATGTTAATTGTTTCCATGTACCAGTGTATATATAATATAGGTATGTGTATATGGATAAAACTTTTAAAAGAAAAATGTGTGATGTAAAATTTAAATATCTTTCTCCATAACTACTCCTGCTAATAGAATCTTATTTTTCTCTAACTCAAGTTGATATTTAGGCCTTTTCACATATATATAGACTATTAGAAATTTTGCCATATGCATATGAATATTTTCCTATTACAGTATTTTCCTAATGCACATTATTGTGTGTAAGTATATATGTAACCCCAGTCTACTAAAAGTCACTGAATGCATCTTATGTTTCAGAAAGCATATATTTTTTTAAAATCACTTCTTAATCTTTAGAGATAACTTCTTACATTGTTATATTTTCTTGAGAACTAGAATCTTTTTAATGAGAGGATACATTATCTGCAGTTCTTCTGCCAGCTATAAATAATTCAAGAAAATTGGAACCGAATAAATAAACTTAGTGTGTGCTAAGTACAGTTTTGTTGGTTACTTGGAGAGAACAAGAATTCAGATGTAATTAAAGATTACATTAGGAATAGATGACAATAAAATTTAAAGTTGTTATATAAGAATTGCTATGTTCGAAGTGGAAATTCAACATTTCTGTACCCCTAATTTTAAGGATAAAAAAATTTTTGAAAACATTTTTTTGGCTAACTTGATTGTGGAAGACTGTGGGATTTCTCTTTCTGTAGGTCTTTGAATATAAGATACGTTTTCAGCCATGGATATTTGTGAAAAGTTGTGCCCATGCAATGGAAGTGAGCTAGCAAACTAAGTCTTGTCAAAGAAAAAAATTATGCAGCCATACTGGTTTTATATTGTTGGTCAATATATAAATAGTTCTGCACATTATTAACCAACATTCATTCACTGATTCATGAATAATCAACAAACACATCCTGTATTGTGTAATTATTGTATACCACTCCCCATGAATCTTACCTTTTAGAGAAGGTGTCGAGTATGTAACTTACACAAATCAATATAAAAGTACAAATTTTGATACATTCTGTGAGGGAGAAAGAGAGTCTTATGAGAATGCAGATGTACTTTAATTTGCTTGATTTTCATGTGTAGAATATCTGGAGTTCCCAAGCTCATTTTCCCACTGTACTAGCATTTATAAAATGGCTTTTTTGAGGTACATTGTTCACTAAGGTACACTTACATTTTAGTGTAAGAACAATGTAATTTTTCACCCTTCCTGCCAAATACATGTAGAAAGAGAAATATATTGTTATCTCTATTTGTCCCTTGGGGAGATTGAGTCAAAGGCTGATTGAGTAACTTGTCCAAGAAAACTAAGTTGTGAAAGCTGGAGCTCTTAACATCTGGACCAAGTTGTCAGGGTTGGCTTATGGATAGAGAAAGAACCCAAGAAATTCTACTCCAACCTCATCATTTTGTAGATGATAGAATTTAGATCAGTGAACCTGCCCACACTCAGAAAAGTATAGGAGTTTAGTACCCAGGGGACGCAGTTCTAAGCCTTATGTTGTTTTTATGACCTTATGCTCTCTGATCAGTAAGGTTGACTTCATTTTTAATTTTTTAAATATTTTATTTATTTTTATTTTTTTAAAGATTTAAAAAAAAATTTTTAGGGGGACAGAGAGAGAGAGAATCTCAAGCGGGCTCCCCACTGAACACAGAGCCTGTCACGGGGGTTCCATCTCAGGGCCCTGAAACCATGACCTGAGCCAAAATTGAGTCAGATGCTTAATTGACTGAGCCACCTAGGTGCCCCTAAAGATTTTATTTTTAAGCGATCTCTACACTCAGTGGGGGGTTTGAACTTGCAAGCCTGAGCTCAAGAGTCGCTGGCTCTACTGACTGAGCCAGCCAGGTGTTCCAATAAGGTTAGATTGGATTAAGTCTGTTTTTTAAAGTTTTACTTTTTCTTTACATTTTAAAATTCCATACTCTAAAGGATGATGATTTTCTCTTCACTTACCTATGCTTAATTGGGTCAAATACTTGATATTCACCCAAACATGTAAGATCTCAAAAGACTAAATCCCTAAGATTATTTAGAGTCATGATTTTATCTTTCTCCTCATGCTGGGATTTCTATTAGAGAGAAAGAGAGCACATACAATTCCACCTATTCCAATTTGTTCTTTCCAAAACGCCAGGATATTTCATACTCACTTAAGTTTATAGCTTATATTATCCATTCCACTGATTTTTATGCAGTCACATGCTTCACAGTGTGATTATGGCAATACATCTTTTGTTTCGGTCTTGATTTTCTATGAAGGGCCTGTTCTAAGTTTATATCCGTAATAATCCCAGTAAAGTAAACTATGCAGTGAATGTTTACATAGATAGGATGCACTGAACATAAGCACTCAGTGTTTAACTTTTTGAAAATAAAAAACTTGCTTTTTCCATGTATTGTTTTCATTCTTTAAAATTTTAGAAACATAATTGTTTTATTCATCTGAATTTTATTAACATACCATTGTTAACTGTGGGTTAGACATGAGTGCAAGGAAATATATATTACTTCCTCTTTACAGAAATATATATTTTGTTAATATTAGGGTAATGTTAACCCAGTTGGTGATCTCAACTTCAACATTAGCAGGGAAACACAAGGAAAACAAAACAAAAGAAAACAGGTTTTGTGGGATCTGAAATCTTAACCAATTTTAAAGTTCTTTTTAAAAAGAAAGAATACTGAAATACCACATTTAAGTCAAGGAAAGGAATTCATAAGAAAATGCAAATTGCATGCCACAATCATTATGAAACACAACACAATACTTTAAAAACTTTAGTAAAGTGAGATAGCTCTCTAAGACATTTTTTCCCTAAATTTTTGACTGCATACTTTTTAATCTCTTCTTCATAAGACATCAACTTTATATTTTTTCTCCTAAGAAAAATAGAAAGTTAATTCAGTCTTCCGTCTAGCATGTATTTTATTACTCATAGTTGAGATTAAGAAAACATACAACTTTGCACAAAAACACATTTGCCATTTGTGGTACTTCTATAGTTTTTTGTTTGTTTGTTTGTTTTTTTCTTTAAAAACTCATGTGTCCTGATAAATTCTATTTCATACAATTCTCAACGGTAAGAGCGAGAGTATGGTATGTTTTTAAATAAGTGTATTGTTAATAGCCGAGAACTTCTGTTTTGACTAGGTATTGATGAGAACCAGATCTCTACTTGGAATTTTATATGGGCCTGAAGATTGGGATAATTTCATACAGAACTCATGTCATAGTCTGTACCTTTCCCAGTCTTTTTTTTTCCCTACTACCACATGCTTCTACTGCTAGGCATGGTAGGAGATGTTCTTAATTGTGTTAAAACCTTGTCACAAAGCTGGAAATTAACCAGTAGGAGGGTTCCAGGAATCCATCCTTACCTTGGGGAGGATAGCAATAACGCATTGATTACATATGGAAATGAGTATGATTACTTAAATAGATCCCACAAATCCCAAACTAAATGGATAGCTGGATCTCAAATTGCCTGTGGCCATTGTATTGACACACAGCAGAGGGGACAATGTGATGGAGATAAAAGTAGTCTTGGAAAGAGACAATACTCTTAACTGCTTGCAATTAAAATATCTAACGTCTGCAAATTTTACTAAAATAAATTACGGTACAAACTTGTTGCTAAGTTCCCTCACAGGACCTTACTAGATCCTTGCAGATGCGGGGCCCTGAAGCTTCAGATTCTGAGTTCGCTGCACTGAGCCTCTGGCTTCTGAAAGCTTAAAATCAAATTTGCAAGCCACCTTTATCTGTAGAAGGACCTGATTTGAATATAATCTGAAATATGATCTTTTCTTTGGCATTATTTACTTCTTCCATTAATGATTTCCCATTGTTATGCTTATTGCTTATTTTATTTTGTTGCAATGTATATTTTTTCCCAAAGAACTTTGTATTGAAGTCCCACCAAAAAAACAAACACCTTCCAAAGTGTTTCCCTGAGGAAAGTTTAAGGAAGGGCATATTTACAGAAGTGTGGTTAGAGTTCATGTATGCGTGAGGGATTAGCAGGAGTGGGAAGTTGTCAACTACCCAACACCTGACAGGGAAAATGGAGGAAGTTGTGCTTTGAAGCCTGGAAAAGTTCAGGCCCAAACAAGTCCCCAGCCTCTCCATCCCCACCTTAGGTCTTCTGGAGGTGCCTCCCAGCTGACTGCTGTAAATAGGAAGCTAACAAAGAAGGGACTCTGCACGTTGCCGTTGCCGTTCATGGGGTACAAAGCGGAGCAGACAATGAATATAGTAGGGAAACAAACCAAGATTAACCAGTGTAAGTCTCGTATGCCCTTAAAGTAAGATCTGGAATTACGTAGATTACTATTTGATTATCTGGATACATGTTTATATGCGTTTCTAACATTACGAGAAATCTCTACCGCTAATTAAAACTCCATGGAAAAGAAGGGAAAACTGCTGAAGGGTTTTTTGATTCGTTGGTTTTGTTGCTTGTTCTGTTGTTTGTTAATGGGGGTTAAAGAAGCAGAACCATCAAAAAAAAAAAAGTCTATAAGGTGCCGTAAAATCATATAGTCATGTGGTACTTGGGCAATTATTGCTAAACATGTTTGTGAAAAGTACATATTCTCAAACTGGGGTGAATTCTAATTTAAGCACAACATAAATCATTCTGCAAACAAAAGTTCAGAACAGTTTCCTTGCCTGCAGCTTGCACAAACCTCGTCTTCACCATGTATTTTTTCTGCCATTCCTGATCCTTACCCTTACAATCCCTGTATCAGTGACTTCCTAGAATCACTCCTTCCACTTCTTGGCGTAGTCCCTGTCCAGCGTGTCCCAGGCGGCAGCTTAGAGGGTGTGACAGTGAAGCCCTTCTCAGTGAGGGCGAGGCAGCCTTGCCTTTCCTCCCCTGAGTTTGTGAATCCTGCAAACTGAAATGAAGTGAGCTATTAATGAGGTTATAAATCATAGCCTTTAAGTGCTACTTAACTGACAGGAGCAATGGGTGGGACCTACCCAGCTCTGGTGGGTGTGGGAGAGGTGGGGACGTAGTACCATGTGCCTCTGTTGGTTTGTTTATTTTGAGGCATGAAAGCACAACTTAAGCATATGTTTACGGGCTACAAGTTTCTCCTCTCAAAATTGAAATTGTGAGAGGAATAACTCCTCTTTGTGTGACATGATACTAGGTTTGTAGCTGTCAGGATGCACGTTTCTGCCTTCTCTTCGTAAACAGGATCAAGTTCCTTTATATTTTAAATATACAGAAAAGCTAAGAAGAAAAGTTTGCATTTCTAACTCCTGAATAATTCTAACATCAGTTTTCATGGAGTTTTGGATAGAGGGTAGATTCTTGATTTAGGAAAGCTTAGTTTAGATTCATTTTACTAGTTTTGTAAAATTAAGCTTAACCTGGAAGTCTAACTTTCCTCATTTATAATATGAGATTGAATAACAGCTACCTGGTATAAAGGATAAAAACATTTACAGGAGTTAAACTAATTCTGACTTGGTATCTAGCATATGGTTGGCACTCCACATGTAACAGTTTCCTTCTTTCATCTTTTCTCCTACTTTATTATTTTATTTTTATTTTCTTATTTACTTCATAGAGAATGCCCGGGGGGTTACATTTTTCTCAAGGGAAGGAAGAAATTATTCAAATACATAAAAAATACTAATAATCATCTCATAAAATGAGTAGGATATTTCTTCCAGACAACTAGTTACTTTACTCAACATTGCCACATAATTTTACACATTTTAGGGACTTCATAAATGTGTGCCAAAATTATTTTCACTGATTTTGTTTCATGTGTTACTACTGCAGACTCTAGGATAAAATAGATTAAAATACATACAGGTTTAGGTATAATCACATGCCCTTCTTAGTACTCGGGGCATCCATCCAGCATGTATTTGATTGGCTTGTAACAAAACTAAGTGTGTTTTAGAGTACATGGCTTTTTTTCCTTGATTAACTGCCTGAATTGTGGTACACATGGCTGTAGGTTTCACATTATGTTTTCTTTCTTCTTTCTGAAAATAGCCACTGGCTTTGTAAGAGTGCTAAGTTACAGCTGGATGAACATACCAGGGCCTTGCAACAAGGACGTGGCATTTGGTCGATTGATAGATGAATGTGCAGTGTCTGAGTTTTATCCATCTCAGGGAAATTTTAAAATGGATGTGGCTTTGGCTAGCAGCAACTTACACACACTGTTGGAAGCTTCTTTATTACCAAGTATCTGAATTAGTGGACTCCCCAGATCGAAGACTTTAAATTTATTTAAATTTATAATTTACTATATACCCACCTAAGTGTAAATGATTTTAAATGCATTGCTTCTTTAATTGCCACTCTCTTATCCAACAATTTTAGGTACTATGGCAGCCATTGGAAAGACATTAATTTAGTCTTATTTAATTCATATTTTCCCACATTTAAAATAAATGTGTAAGTATACATTGCGGATCACAGATTATTTCAGTACATAGCTAGTTACAGGTGTCAGTGTTGATAACTCAGTAATAATAGTAGGCACTTAAAGTGCCAACTTCTCTTTCTACTCTGTGTGAGAGTACTATACTAAGCCTGATTTAAAATAACTGTGATTTATAAATATGTAAATAAATTTAGCTTCCATTTTAGAAAAATACACATCTGGATTGCTTATACATTCCAAATGCATTATCTTTTCTTAACAGATACTAATGAATTCAATAAAAGAAGCTAGGTCCTAATTCACAAACATATTATTAGTGTCTAGAGGATTGACAAAGGAATGACCGTATTTACACAATTATACAACTGTGCATATACACATTCATATAACAAAATCTATGGTGAATTAATTTTAATATTTCAGACCATACTATATGTATGAAAGAAGGGAGATTTAATATCTATTTCTAAAAATAATTTCAGATATATTCCTAAGAAATTTAAAGCAGTATAAACATTTTCTAACACTTTAAGTAACTGCAAAATCTCTTGAAATCAGTTTTTAGAGTCCATTAACTTTCATGCCATTTAAAATGCTGTTTACATATGGAGTAACTACTTTGATTATTCTCTAGAAAGGCAATTTGGTGTTTAAAGCAATAAAATCTGCTTTCTTCCACATTTAAATTTACAGATGGAAAAAAAGAATACTAGTACAGCGAGCTAGGATACTGAAAAAAGTGTAAGTGGCTCAAAGTATATGCTCCTGTCTTCTTTACCTTCTTCCTTCCTTCCTACCTACCTACCTTTAAGAAGTGAGGCAATATTTTTGAATACTACCTATGTTACACCATTTCTGGACCTTGGTTTAAAAAAAAAAAGAAAGAAAAAGTAAAATATACCATGGGTTACTTAAACCTGTACTCTAGGTGCCCAAAAGCCCATGAAATACTCATTCACCAGCAGTGGTCCTTAACTAATGCTAAAATTAAACCAGCAAGGGAAGCCTTAGGGATATTTTGAGGTGGTTCTTTGAGACTAATATTGTCTGCTGGAGCTCATTGAACATTTCATTGGTGTGTTAGTACAATTTTGAAATTGATAGAATTTTGAAATTCGATATCACTGTTTTAAAAAGTCTACCTTTTGACTTTACTACTTTGAACTGTGGGAAAATGATTTTTCCTACTGCATAGGGGGTTGTAAAGAGAAATGAAAGTGGTAGCTATTAGTGTAGAGAGAGTTGGCCCCTTAAAAATGTTAGTAATGAAATAATGTTTTTAAAAGAGCTCTTAAAATCACACACTTAAAAACATATACTAAAAAAAAAAAAGTTATTGGGATTTCTGTGACTCTCAGCTCTATACAATCAATTAAGGAAACATAGAAGCTGAAAACAGACAGCAGGTTCAATTTTAACTGTGAGCTTAAGGAAGGAAATAATAGTGGGAAAATGCTTGAAGTCAAATTTTTCCTAATAGAAATCTCTACTCGGGTGACGTCAATGAATGATACAGTACATTGACCACACTTTTCTCAATATGTCCCTATAATTCCAAATGCAGGTTTTAGGCTTATGAAAATTGATTTCACAACAAAAAGAATGAATAAAATAAATTGTCAGGCTTGGGCTATGGCCATCTTTTGAAACATACCCAAGTGTATCATGATCTAGTGAAGAGAACATGCACTGCTGTATATTTTAGACATGGTCTTCCATATTTAAGATATTTCAAATTATAGAAAAGATATTGCTAGAAACTTCCATGTTAAATAACATAAACCAGTTAATTGGAACATGATATATTATTTTTCCCTGATTCCTTAGTAAGAATTTTAGAACTGTTAGAAGTAAGTAATGCATGATATCTTATATTCTTAGTGTTTCTTTTCTCTGATGTAAACTGCTCTTTGGTTTTCATGCATATTTATTCCTATGAATTACCAAAACAATTTTTTTTCATCCTGAATTTATAATATCAGCAGGACTGGATGTTCTATACTAATTGACAAATTAGATGGATATTAATCACCAGGAACACATGGCATCTACCCCCAAATTTGGAAAGTACTCAAAAGTATCATTTGCAAATTTTGGATTGTTAACAAAATGGACTTTTTCTTTGCACAAGGCATGATGCCAAGGACCTGGTGAATTGACATATTGAACCCTATTTATAAGAAAGTATAAAGGATATGAATATCATTTTTTAACTTGGGTGATAAGACATATATATCCATTTGGAATCACCATCGCCAAGAATGACAGAAACCTAATTTCAGTGAATTTCTGATATAACATTTCTTCCTCAATTGCTTAGGATTCATCCAAGTTCAGAGATAACCAGTATCAAAGCACTGTCATGGAAGTGGGGAAGGGGAAAATGTGTGTGGGAAAACTACCATCTTATTTTCAAGTTCTCTCTCTAGGCATATAGAGGTCTGCTGGAATGTCCACCATACCCTATGGCCCTCAATTATTTTTCCTGTAGGTAACCCAAGAGACAGTCTGTGTTCTCGTCAGAATGTCCTCTTAGGTTTTGGTGCTCTCTCCCTTTTCATTGTTGGCAATAATTTAGAAGAGTCCTCTAAATTTCTGGATTCCTCTCTACATCCCTGTGAGTTTAAGCTTTTAGAAACCAAAGTCAGGAGTACTCTTTCCTTTCCTGCATTGAACTATTTTATAACTCTTGTTATGAGGCATTAGACACAGTGTAGCCTGTTGTCAATGCTATCCAATAAAACTTGTTGTGATGATGGAAATATTCTCTATCTCTGTTGCTCAGTGTGGTAGCTACTAGCCACATGTGGCTATTGAGCTCTTGAAATACGGTTATTGTGATGGAGAAACAGAATTTTTAATTTTATTCAGTTTTAATTAATTTAAATTTAAATTGCTCCATGTGGCTAATGGCTACTATATGGGATAGGATGAGTAGCTGCTTAAAAGTAGAGAAATGACA
Organism: Mellivora capensis; assembly: GCA_004024625.1. Lineage (NCBI taxonomy): Eukaryota > Metazoa > Chordata > Mammalia > Carnivora > Mustelidae > Mellivora > Mellivora capensis. The sequence continues at coordinate 99,319 of PISX010004622.1, read as the reverse complement.
AAGAGGAGAAATATGAAACTTCTAAAAAGTGCCTGTAGTTGCAAAACATCACAAATTCCTAAAATCGTATCTGGGAAGTATTGGATGGCATGTTGAATTTGAATTTTACTCATTATAGCTCAGATTGCCTGTAAGGGGGAAAAAACAACAAAACTATACTAAACTTTCAGGGAGAGATTTTATTCTGAGTAAATTTTCAGTCTTTCATGAGAACTCTCACCTTTTCTTTCTAAGATGCCATCAGGCTATAAAAGAAGGCCTGTGGATATGCTTTCTGGTGATGGGGAAAGGGCCGCTTGATTGCATACCATTCGTAGGGTCTCTTAAAAAGAAACTGCTAAAGTCGTATTTTACTTTTACTAAAGTCTGCTAAAGTCTGAGTTTGGTCAAAGGAAAGAGACTGATACAAAGCGAAAGTCAAGCAAAGCTTTATTTCGTGCCAAGCATCGAGAATCAAACCGACCGCTAGGGGCCACCTCTTACCGAGAGGGAGACAACCCCTCTCATCCTCACAGACTAACTTTTATAGAGCAAAGGCCATGTGGTTGAGCCTGGCCACACACAGGTGGCCGATGAGATTGCAACACACAGAGAAAGCTGCACAGTCATGCTAGGTCCCACATGGGTGGCCAATTGAATTACAGTTCACCCCATAGTAGCTATTTGAACTAGCCTATCACCTTGGTCAGAATTGGCGCCCAAAAGGCGCCCAAAAGGTGGGGCCCACACTCCTTGGTAGCTAGGGCGACAGTATGCGCACTTTACTAATTGGATGTCTCCACCTGGCCCGACTCATCCCTGCATTCGGGCTCTGTTACCTCCACCTGACCAGACCCACCCAAATGGCTCTGTTATCAGGGACTGGTCGACCATATTTTACTGGTTTCCCGGACTTGCTTTTAAGTAAGTTACGGGGTGGGGGGGGGGGGCAAGGTCATTTTAAGTTTTACTGTATAAACAGCAAAATCACTGTTTAACTGGATGGAATCGCTCTGGCTAAATAGGCCCTTACAGGCAGGTGTGATGATTGGGCAGTGGCTTCACCCCTGCTATTAACAGTCCATGATAAGTAGGACTCCTGGTCTGTTTTTAATGGTTCTTGCTGAGGGTGTCCTGTCCGGTTTGACCATGATGTTGACAGGATCAAATTGCGGGCTCTGATGAGGATTTCTGACAGTCCACATAGTTTCTGCTTAATTTCTCAGTGGTTTGGATTCTACAGATGCAAAATAGCTGCCTGTACCACATTAACTGTGGTGGCGAAAAGGAGCCAAATGCTCAGAATGCTTGGATCCTCCATTTGCACATCTGGAATTTCTGTTGTAGATTTTCTCACCCCCTTGCTGTATTTACTGGGCGGAGCCCCAAAGTGGTAGTCTTTTTTTCAGGTTCTGTTTGTTTATCTGAATCTTCCCTACCTCTCCTCTGAAGGCTTTCCATTCCTCTTCCTGCCTGGGCAGAACTTCTCTTAAATCCTGTTATCAGTGGTTCACAGTAAGCTTTTATGATCCAAATTAGTCAAGCTTGAATCTCAATATTTAAAAGGGAACTTTCAGAATCTCTCATTTTCTCTTTAAGCAAAGCCTGTCTTTCACGATTATTGTGTCACTTTGGAATCAACTGCCTATTTTTTAAACTAAAAAGTCAATATTGATTTTTTTCCTACATTAAAAATACAAAGAATATATACAATAATGTTCTTAATGCCACCTATGAATTTGAGACTTTAAATTTTCTATACTTTTCTGTGTTTTTAAAAATTGACATTTGCTACTTTTGTATCCTAACAAAACAACATCTAAAAGGGGAAATTATGAAACATCACAAAACTGTGCTTTGAAGTAAAAGTACAAATCACAACTGAATTAATGTATTAAACTCTTGGGGATGATATATTATTGTTCTGACAGAACAAAAACTCCCTATGAACTTCTTTTAAAGACATTTAAATTTATAACAAGAGTATAATTCACATTATATGAAAAATTCTGATTATAAACACTTATATAATCTTTGTTCTAATGATGATAAGTAATTAAGGAGCAGTTTCTAATCTGACTCCAAACAGTTGAACATTAAATTGTTTTAGAGATCGTAGTGTATAGGTCCCTTAATCTAGGAAATTAGCCATTTTTTGTATATTATAGGAGATCAACATGAAGCAAATTTAGTCAAATTTTAGTTAACATTGCTTGTGCATTTGCTTTAAGGAAGCCTGGAAAGCCCCAGGACCTTTTGATTAATCAAAGAGATCTTTTTTTCTCCTGTAAATTGATTCTATTATGTAAATCTCTTGTAGTGCGGTTCTTTTTACTCTTGAAGAATTATCACCTCTTCTCTTTAGTCAGATGAGTTAGTAGGAGAAAAATGAAAAAACCTCTGGTGACCAGAATCTTATGAAGTTACTCTCTGAAGAACTGAGTGAGGGATGGATCAAACCTTGAGATCAAAATGTTCAACCATGATTTTTGTGTTTAAACAAATACAGCTTTTAATATTTCTATCTCGAAATTAACACCATTCTTTTTTGTGGGACATCATTCTTGAGTTTATAATGACAAAGATAAATTTCATAAAAATCACTGTTCCATTTTAATTAACCAGTTGCTTCCTGGTTCATTGTATTTTATTTTATTTTATTTAAGATTTTATTTATTTATTTGACAGACAGAGATTACAAGTAGGCAAGAGAGGCAGGCAGGGAGAGAGAGGAGGAAGCAGGCTCTCCGTGGAGCAGAGAGCCCGATGTGGGGCTCGATCCCAGGACCCTGGAATCATGACCTGAGCAGAAAGCAGAGGCTTTAACCCACTGAGCCACCCAGGCGCCCCATTTCCTAGTTCATTTTAGAATAAACCTCTTAAAAAAAAGATTTTAGATATTTTTGGCAGTTAAAAATTCTGATATGGTCTGTTTTTTATCATCTTTTATTGTCTATCCTGATCTAAGTGGCAGCTGACTGACTTTTTCTTCTTAGAGCATATAAACTACCATTCATTCACATTATTCTTTTAAAAACACATGAAATATGTTCCCATGCTGATTTGCTTTTTTCTGTCATTTATTTTTGTTTTAGGAGGCTAAGTCCTTCATAATAACATTCTTTGGTGCTGATTATACTATTTATTTAAATCATTTTTTGACTTTATTTTTTGTAGAGCAGTTTTAGGTTTGCAACAAAATTTAGAGGGAGAAACAGAATTCTTATTAACTCACTGCCTCCACACATGCATAGCCTCCCCCAATGTCAACATCCCTAACAAGATTGACGTATTTGTTATAATTGATGAACTTATATTGGTACCTCATAAACACCCAAAGCCCATAGTTTACATTAGGGTTCACTCTTAGTGTTGTATATTCTGTGGGTGTAGATAAGTATCATAGAGAGTATATTCACTAGCTTGTGTTCTCTCTATTCATTCCTCCCCCGCCAACCTTGGCAAACACTGATCTTTCTACTGTCTCCATAATTTTTCCTTTTCTAGAATGTCATGTAGTTGAAGTCATACAGTATGTAGCTTTGTTAGATTAGCTTCTTTCACTTAATGCTTTTATGTTTTATCCATGTCTTTTCATAGTATGATAGCTCATTTCTTTTCAATGTTGAATAATATTACGTTATCTGGATCTAATCACCCCCTGAAGGATATCTTAGTTGCTTCCAAGTTTTGGCAGCTATGACTAAAGCTGCTATAAACATCTGTGTAAAGGCTTTTGTGGGACTTAAGTTTTCAGCTTCTTTGGGTAAATACCAAGGAGTACAATTTTTGGATCATATGGTAAAAGTATGTTTAGTTTTGTAAGAAACTGCCAAACAGTGTTCTAAAGTTGCTGAGCCATTTTACATTCCACTGGCAGTGAATGAGAGTTCCTGTTGCTCTATGTCCTCATTAGTATTTGGAGTTGTGAGTGTTCTGGATTTTGGCCCTTCTAATAGGTGCATAGGGGTTATTTTATTAATAATTGAAATCATTCTAATGGAATGACTTAGCTATTTTTTCAGCGTAGTGGTGATCACTGTTTAGAAAGGATTCCATCCTCCTTTGTTGTTCTTGTCTTCTATTCAGTGAAAAATACGTATAACGTGGTTGTTCATTCTTCTAGTGGATAGTGCCATTGCTTGCCACCTGTCATTTAATCTTTAACATTTGGTAAGACAGATACCTTTCATCGTTTTCCATATTGTCCTGATTCCTAGACACATGACTAGTTCTTTCCTATTGAATATTTTCAAAGGCCAGAGAATTTGCAGGCAGAGGAACTTGAGATTGAATTCTGGCTCCATCAATTAATATTCAAATATTCTGAAGATTAGTTACAATATAAACTTGAATTTCTTTTTCTTTGTCTGTAAAATTGGATTAATAATGTAATACTAACTATTTAGGGTTGTCACAAAGATCAAATGGATATATAGGATCATAGATAAATATGGATATAGATATAGATAGACTGTATATAAGTTACTGAGTATAAAATATTGTAACTATTATAAAATATTATGATGCTTGTCATTTGTGTTGAACTTATAACAAGTGGATTAATAATTATATTTTAATTTTTCTGAATTGTCTTTCAATTTAGAACAGTTTCAAATTGAAGGCTTTTTATTTGATTGATAGTGAGCAAAACTGGGAAGGGTCAGCAAATCAAAGAAAAGCAAGTCTTAGAGAAAGTTTAAATGAGGCAGTAATCATTTAAGAATGTGAAAGATTGTAACACAAAGAATAGAAACCAATGAGAAAAGACCAAAAAGAGCTTCAATTACAACACGAAGAATTGAAATAAGTTTTTCACAATAAATACAAAACTTTCATTCATAGATAAAATTGCCTATTAATTGCTCTATTTTGTTTATTTAATCAACTTAACTCATTTGCTTCATTTATTCTATTCATTTTTTTAAATTTTCTTGTTTATTTTAACTGACATCATTGTCTTACTGCATGACAAACATAAAGCATCATCTTTACCTTTCTGAAGGTTAGTGATGGGCACAGGGGCATTAAAAAACTTGGGAATAAAGAGAAATGGGATGAAAATATGTTCAAGAGAGGATGCTAGGAAAACAAATAGGAGAGGTATTTTGGGTTTGGCTAAGGTTCATTGAGGAGATGATGTAATTTGCCTTTGTGATGACCACGTAATACAAAGCAAGGACACAGGGAACTGGGATAGGATCAAAGATGTTGTTTCAGACTTGTTGAGTCGGAATCTTTCATAGGTAGGTCTGGACACATATATTATTTGTGCAAAGCTTCCCAGGATATTCTTCTGATGGCTTCAAGTGTTCTTTTTACTTCAACAAAAAAGTCTCTAACTTTTCTGTGTTTTTTTTCTCCAGAAAAAAAATCCACAAAATGAATACAAAAGTATTTTTTTAAAAGAAGTATTTATTTGTAATAAAATATTTCCTTACCCACTATGTATTTTGGACCACAAATCCTGAAAAGTTGAATCCCATAATATGAAGAAACATAAGTTTTTCCCTATTTAACAGTAACTGGGGAAACTTATTCTTTGAATGAAGTTTCCAATTTTCAGATACTTCAGGCTAATAAATCTTATCAGATTGGTATATCTACTTGTATAAATTACTGCTATAGAGAGAAAAAAACAGCCATGTTAATGAGATAATTTTAAGGGCAAACCTAATCAATTTGTTCCTAGAACTTTTCAGAGATCAGCATTTCAAAAATTTTCATATAAAGTCAAATAGATATTCTTGTTATGTAATTATTTATTTTGAATACTGGCATAAGGGAATGAAACTATATAGTTTGGCTGATGAGAGTTTTAATATATGGAAAAATTTTAGAAGAAGCTGAAAATGTATTGTCTGCAGTAGCTGGTGGTATTGGATCACATTTGCTTCTAATCAGAGAATCTCTTCTCTTACTATCCCATAAGTTCCTTTGAATGGGCATCTCTCATTTGGATACCCAAATCAGACCTGTTGGCATGGACACAATCACAGAAAGAATACAAAACCCCCTAACTGTGTGTTAGAGTGAAAAAATAAGACAGGGAAAGAAAATGATTGCACATCACCACCCAGAGCCATCAAGCAAGACAGCAGAGCTTCCTACCCTGTACCCAGCTTTGAGCTATCTTCCCAGCTGTGGGGACATGGACAAGTAAGACACACCTGAATTCCTCTCTGCCAAGGGAGGTAGAGTTAGTGGTTCCAGCAGAGGGTAGTCTTCCACACTTGCATATGTGAGGTGCCTCTGGTTGTCAAAGCCATCTGTACTCTTGACCTGTTATTCCAATTTTTCCTTTATCAACTAATGGTGAAGATGTCCACTGCCATTTTTAGGAAATCAATAAAATGCACAAATGCACACATACACAAACCAGGAGTTAGATGAGATGAAGAAGTAAAAGAAAAAGTATAGGAACAGGGTATGATCACCATAATGCAGAGTCAGATGTTTGTATAAATAACACAAAAGCCCATACAGGTGTGTGGATCAGAGAGCAGGGACAGAGCATGGTTTGTGGGCTTTAGTTTAGAGGCCCAGCAGGAGCTCCAAGTTCAAAATATTTGTGCTCATAGCAAATTTTCAAGTAGGCATTTCATAGATACACCACCAAATTATTTATATTTCTTAAAGGCAAATGATACATTTTTTTCTCCTCAAGTAGGTCTTTTTTCAAAACAGAAAATTTCTGGCTTTTACTTACTGCAGTTACTATGAGAAGAGATTAAAAAGAAAATCTCTGCTGAGTTGGATTCAATTTAGTATTTCCCAGTCATGGAAAAGAATAAAAGAGATCTGCTATAATTTTTCTCTTCTAACTTCTGCTATTAAAACAAATATGGAACTATAATCAATGTTCCTTTGTTTTGTTTTGAATGTGTTTGTTTTTTTCTCATCCATCATATCTAAACAGTTCAGTCAGTATGAGAAAAACAAGTAGAAAACCCTTCTATAAACCAATTGTTCGTTATAAAATTGAGCAACATTTGGATCTTTTCCTCCTTTGTAACTAAGATAAATAGTTTTAACATTTTTTAGATTTAGTCCAGGAATTCTATAAATCAGATCACAAGAAGGGAGTAGGGATCCTAATTGATACCTTTATTATGATGAAGAAGCATGAAAAACATTTTGAAATAATTGGAATAACCAGTGGAATTTCCCATTATGATGCTGTCATTTATTTATTTATTAAAGATTTTATTTATTTATTTGACAGAGATCACAAGTAGGCAGAGCAGCAGGCAGAGAGAGAGGGGGAGCACGCTGAGCAGAGAGCCCGATATGGGCTCTGAGATCATGACCTGAGCCGAAGGCAGTGGCTTTAACCTACTGAGCCACCCGGGTGCCCTATTTATTTATTTATTTTTTTGTCAGCAAAAGAATGGCCTCTGAAATAAATCTTACAGTGTTGAAAAGGGTACTATATTAAAACGAAGAAATCAGTTCTATTAGTTGGATATTTCACAGCCAATGACTATAGTAATAGTCATTGTAATTTCATATTAATTCATTGGTCAGGATTGACAAATAAACACAAATCTCTGCTAGTTCCTTCCGGCCTTTTTAACCACAGCCATGAGTCTCCACTCAAGGGTTCTTCTCCACCTGGCCCAAATGAGGACCTACTGTCATACTCCAAAGAGGGCTCCAGGCTGAACTAGCACAACATATGAAACCTATTCACCTTTCTCATATTTTTGTGTATATATAATACTCTCTCTGTATCTACCTGTACATATGTAAAATACTATACAGATATCTATGTATATAGTAAAATAACCAGAGGGAAAAACACCTTTGTATGCAAGGTGTTTGTTACTATGATTATAGCTCTGCAACATCTCAAATTAACAGAGTATCTCCTGAAACTTGTTTATTTTATTTAATGATCTCATTTTTACTGCATCTTGGTTCAGGGCTCTTGATGGACTGCTTGCGAAACACAGGTTCATTTTTCTCCTGTGCTTTGAAAGCCATTTAAATTGGCTGTTCATTATTGTTGTTCTGCCTCAAAAAAGGAAATCAGAAGTTTCCCACTCAAGTGCCGCAGACAATGGCAACAGGACAATCCTCCTTTTTCACATTTGTTCATTGACCCAATCTCTCTTTAAAGATAGAAATAGTGTTCATAAACACCTGAGGTCTTTGGTTTGTGTTAAATTTTTCCTGAACTACAGGAAGCAAAAGAGATGAGGGAGAATTGATTCTGGCTTAACAAGATTGATAAATAGTCTTAGAGTCTGTGAAATTTAATTTTAGGTATAGTCTTTAAGTGCACTTGTTCAGTTCATCAAATTATACTTAAACTTCTTGATGATCTGAGTATAGGCAAAGTAGTCTGCAGTCCCTCTGCCCCATGGAATAGAGCAAGAGCAGCCTAGGATGGGATCTGACACTTAAAAAGCAAACCAATGGGGACGCCTGGGTGGCTCAGTTGGTTAAGCAGCTGCCTTCGGCTCAGGTCATGATCTCAGTGTCCTGGGATCGAGTCCCACATCGGGCTCCTTGCTAGGCAGGGAGCCTGCTTCTCCCTCTGCCTCTGCCTGCCACTCTGTCTGCTTGTGCTCGCTCGCGCTCTCTCCCTCTCTCTCTGACAAATAAATAAATTTAAAAAAAAAAAAAAAAGCAAACCAATGAACTGCTTTTTGTCAAATGTTGGAACTTCTTAGTATTTTAATTTCATTAATAAGAATGCATATAAAGCTGAGATAATCTGTAATCAACCAAGATAAAAGAACCAATAAATATCTACGGTAATATTTTGGTCTTTTGGAACCACTCAGAGTGGTTATGTTTTCCTAATTGGACTCTGATGCATTTGACTGAGTTATAAAACAAGTAGGATTTACTTTTATTTTCTGGATACACATATATGTAATTAGAACATGCATGCCATTTGTATCACTTTTGGCCATTATTTCACACAGTATTTAATTCAGATAGACCTATGATTTTTGAAATATTTTAAACTTGGGCTTTTAGCAATATTATTGAAATGTTTTTAAGTAGCTGTAAGGTTTTTAAAAATAATTTAAAGATTTGAATAAATGCAGTAAACAGATGTACAATTCAGTATTGTCAATGTATTTATTTATTTATTTATAGATTTATTTATTTATTTATTTTAGAGAGAGAGAGAAAGAGAGAGCATGAGGGTAGGGAGGTACAGAGGGGAAGGAGGGATAGTCTTAAGCAGATTCCATGCTGAGAGCTCAGAGCCCTATGCAGGGCTCGACTTCATGATCCTGAGATCATGACCTAAGCAGAAACCAAGAGTTGGATGCTTAACTGACAGAGTCACCCAAGTGCCCCACTGTATTTTTACTTTTTTTTTAAATTTTATTTTTTCAATGTTCCAAGATTCATTGTTTATGCACCACACCCAGTGCTCCATGCCACATGAAACTCCTTAATATCCTCGACCAGGCTCACTCATCCCCCCACCCCCGCTCCCCTCCAAAACCCTCAGTTTGTTTCTCAGAGTCCACAGTCTCTCATGCTTCATCCCCCTCCTCCAATTTACCCCAATTTACTTTTCTTTTCCTTCTCCTATTGTCCTCCGTGTTATTCCTCATGCTCCACAAGTAAGTGAAACCATATGATACTTGACTCTCTCTGCTTAACTTATTCCACTCAGCATAATCTCTTCCAGTCCCATCCATGTTGATACAAAAGTTGGGTATTCATCCTTTCTGATGGAGGCATAATTCTCCATAGTGTATACGGACCATATCTTCTTTATCTATTCGTCTGTTGAAGGGCATCTTGGCTCTTTCCACAGTTTGGTGATTGTGGCCATTGCTCCTATGAACAGCCCCAGTGTATTTTTAAATGCATCAGAAATAATATGGATTGATGATTAGTTAGAAAGATTAGTAATGGATAGATACTTAGAAAACAAGTATAGTAAAAGATTAATAGTAGAATCAAGGTAGTAGGTATAAAATTGTTTACTGTAAGATTCTTTGAACTTTGCTATAGGTTTAAAAATGTTCCAGATAAAATAATGGAAAAATATAAAATTTTGTGGATTGCAAAACATTTTTTTGACATCAGAATCAATGATGTAGTGTTCTTAATATTTTTGCTCTTACTAATTTGGTAAAAATTAACAGGAAGCTTAAATAAAATTTAAATAGTCTGTCCCATAAACTATCATTATTTATGGGTCATCCAAGGACTATAACTCTGAGATTTTAGGAGCATCATCTTATTGTCATAAGGGCCAGATTTAGACATGAAATGTAAAAAATTATCATTATTATTCACTTCACTAAAATAAATTATGACCATAATTGGGAACCTTTCCTATTATAAAGGTTTAACTGATATTTTTATAAAATCCCTAAAATATTAAATACAAGAAGCCTATTCATTAAGATTAGTATATTGCTCTTGAAATACTCCATTTAAAGGAAGCCTTTCCATGAAGCTTATAAGTATTGTCAATATATAAGTCAGTAATACCTGTTAATAATTGTTTGATCATTTATATTTTACCATTGAATAGTGTTTCACTATTTTAAGTATAAGTTGTTATAAAACCCTGTTTGCATTTATTTTTTTTATTGGCATAAATTGACATACTGTGTAATTTTAAGGTACACAGCATATTGATTTGATGCATTTATATTGCAATATGGTTGCCTTTGTAGGGTTAGCTAATACCTCTGTGGTGTCACATGATTATTAATTCTTCTAGTCATGGGAACGCTTAAGATCTAGTCACTTAACAAGTTTAATGTTTATGATACAGTTTTCTTGCTTATAATCCTTGTGCTGTGTATTAGATCTCCAGGATTTATCTATCACATTTTTATCCATTCATCCACTGATGTACACTTAGGTTGTTTCCATGTGTTGACTGTTGTGAATAGTGCTGCAATGAACATGAAAGTGCTGATATATCTTTGATACCCTGTTTTCATTTCCTTTGGATATACACTCAGAATCAGGATTGCTGGATCATGTGGTAGTTCTGTTTGTAATTTTTTGAGAAACCTCCATACCTTGTCTATATGTCTGCCTTTTTTTTTTAAGATTTTATTTATTTATTTGACAGACAGAGATCACAAGTAGGCAGAGAGGCAGGCAGGCGTGGGGGGTTAGGGGGAGCAGGCTCCCTGCTGAGCAGAAAGCCCCCATGCAGGGCTCAATCCCAGGATCCTGAGACCATGACCTGAGCCAAAGGCAGAGGCTTTAACCCCACTGAGCCACCCACACGCCCCTATATGTCTGCTTTTAATTTAAAGGTATCCCAAGTTGTTTCTTTTTTTTTTTTTTTTCTTTTTACAAAATATATGAAAAATACTCCCTGGAATATTGAGGTAAGCATAGTATTATTAAAGCATCAAAGCTATTAAACTCATATGTATCTTTGTTGTTGTAGAAGTTTTGCTCTGTTTTTAGATTTGGGGCATTTAGAGAATAATGCCAACCTGATTATCATTCTCAAGTGAGCTTTCAAGAGTTCATTAAAAGTTAAGAAGAGAACAGCATGCTCTAGGAAGCAGCTATTTTTAACAGCACCAAATTTGAATTCACCTACTTTGAAGCTTTTCACTGTTTTTAGAAAATATTTCTATCAATAATTTTTAGATTACAAGTCTATGGAGGTCATAATTTGTAGCCTCTTATCGCAATGATCTCACATTTTTGCGTCCTGCAGAATTCATGAGGAACAAATTATTTCACTTTAAGAGCAGTCTAAATAGAGAAGCAGAGTGTACAGGTTTGCTCTGAATAAACAAGAAAAAAACAAACCCCGAAATGTTCAGTTTAATTGGGAGTCCACAAGTATGTATACTTATGCATTGATTTGATAAATGGCTGCTAAGTATTTTTGCCATATGAAAACATCACTTCATTAAAAGTTAAAGTTTAGGGACATCTGGGTGGCTCAGTTGGTTAAACATCTGATTCTCAATCTCAGCTCAGGTTTTCATCTCAAGGTTGTGAGTTTAAGCCCTGCATTGGGTTCCATGCTGGATGTGGAACCTACTTTAAAGTAAAGTAAAGTGAAATAAAACATAAAATTCCATTAAAAAATAAAATCCTATAACAAGCTGTAATCTGGTTTTAAATTAAAGTGAAAAAAAAACAAGTCTTGAAAGATATCACATCTTTTTAGTAATTTAGCTATGTCATAAACAGTATATTTTTAAATGTATGTACAACTCTAATTATATCAATATAAATTATAGAAACACTGGAAAAATATTTTTATGATTACAAATACATTTAAGAATACTTACAAGAAAAAATGATGCATTTTTGACATATTATGTCTCGAACAGATCACAAATCTCTCAGCTATTGTTTGCCTTATCTAGTATGTTCTTGCCTCTCTTACTTGCCTCCGTACTCTTCACTTCTTGGTACCAGCTTAGTTGTACCACTTTCCTGTGCCTGAAGATTGGCTTAACTATGTTTCCCCCCACCCCAAGTATAGCGCTCTATAACACTTCTTACAATGTTTACTTGTATATTTTCTCCACTAGAATTGAAGCTCAAATCAGGGATGGATTTGTTTAATGGTCAGTCATTGCTATTTATGGCCCCCCATGCTAAATGAATTGGCATAGTTGACTTATTCTCTGAAGCTTCCCTCTCTAAGTGTCATTCTAACATAGACATGGCATTTCAGTGGTTTTGAAAGGGAGCAGACTAATTTCAAGAACTCCCTGTCTTTAGTTTTTCATAATATGTGTGTTTATTTGAGGAATCACAATGCAGCCAGTCTAGGTTAATTATTCTAGGTCTCTGTGTCAGCCAGATGGAAATGTGAAAGTTTCCATCGGAGAATGTTTAATAGTTGGGGTTATCTAGAGGAGTGGGCAAGATTAGGTATACCAGCCTGAGCTTGGAAGCACTTGAGAACTAGTATTAAAGAAAAACAGAGCTGGACAGTAGTTAAAATGGCAAAAACAGATGTTATTGAGGAACAATTACAAGAGAGAAAGTGGGACCTCAGTATGGAACTGGGTTCAATTTCAAATACAACATGGAATTTGTAGCTAATACACAAGGTGGGTGTCAGTGGATGGAAAATTACTGAGAGTGGAAAAGAGGGTATCTGGCTAATCCGACTCAATGGGATTCTTGCTGAAGGTAGGCTAGGGTGATCAGATACCACCTGGGGCACGGTGAGGCTAAGGAATTTGATCAGATATCAAGGTGATTAGATGTGGGTGGATTTCCTATAAACTGAGATTACAGAAAAATTGATAGAAAAGTCGAGAGGTTGAGAACTAGTTGAACAGAGGGTTCCAGGAACCTGACTACTGGATCATATGGTAGTTCCTTGATAAAGGAGAGAGCCTGCCACTAGCAATAGAGAAACCAATACTACCTCTAAGCCAAAGGCAAAAGGAAAGGACGTTGTAGGAGTGAGAGCTTACAAAATGTAGCCATTGATAAAATTGTGACCCAGTAAGGAGGGAGCTGGACATGGGGAGGATTGGGAAGTGAAGAATAAATATCCCAGTGGGTCAACCCCAATTGGAGGCCATTAAGCAAGGGAGCCCAAGTGTAGAGGTCAATCTCTCAGGCATAGAGCAAGACAGAGGAGGGTAAATGGAGACTGCAGGGATCAATGGAGAATAATCAGCTCATGTTCTAACTGGCAGGTACCTACTTTTAGATAAGTTACTCATTTTCTCCTAGCTTCTTTTCTCATCAATGAAATGTGAACAATAAAACCTAATCTCTAAGTACAAGATTAAAGGGAAGAAAAGATATAAGCCATGGTATATTACATTAATATATCCATCCCCTATAATTTCCTTGTTCCTGGTGTTCTGGGTGTGGACCAACAAAAACTACATCGCTCAGGTTCCTAAACTTTGAGTTTTCTTCTGGTTGGGAGTTAATATATAAATTGAAAATATCAAGAATGAGCTAAAGAAGTAAAAGATATGGCAGTGTACTTAAAGCAGAAAAAATTTACTTTGGTGAACATAAAATTTTGCTATACCTAGCCTACAAGGAAGAGAAATTTGTTGCAAATAATGGAGGTGACTGTATGTGTTCAGCACGTCTCTTATCTCTCTGTTTGTGTGGCAGCAGTGTGTTTGAACATAGGCTGTGAGCGAGGCTGGACGTGATCATATTTTGGATCTGCTACTTACTGTCTTTTTGACCTTGGGCAAGTTACTTAATATCTCTGTGCATTAATTTCCACATCTATGTAATGGGGATAATAATATTATTTGTTACAGGATAATATGAGATACATAAATTAAGTTCTGAGAACAAGTCCTGGGATGTAATAAACACTTATTACATGTTAAAATCACAACAGGGATATGTAATTTTTTAATGCATATATAATGTTATATCCACCCATAATTTCAATTATAATTATGATTGTGTTGAACAAAGAATTTGCTGACAGTGACTATACCAGTGACTAAAAGCTCATTTGTTTGTTTTTGAATAGCCCATTTGGCCTGATCATCTGTTAGATTTTATTACAATTGGTCTTAAAACAAAGCCAAAATAGAGTTTAAATCACATCCTCTTGAATTGTGTTCCATAGATAATTTCCTTCATAGTACCATGTCTGCATTATATGTCCATATAACTTAAGAAACTCCTTTAGTTAAATATTTTCTGTTAGAGTGAGGTAAAATCATTTGTGATGTCTATATGTGTATGTGTATCTATTTGGAATGAAAATTATTTCAGATACACATAATTTATTATTATAAAAATCATACTCAGTGAAGAAACAAATGAGTTTGCTTTTACCCTTGTATCAGTTGCTTCCAATTTGAGTGTTCAGTTAATATAACCAATCAAATGGGTTGAAGATTAAAATATTTCTTGTAAGTATGAGATAAATTGAGTAATTATACTTATAAATTACTGAGAAATAATCTTTGTTCTCATTCAAAATAAATTCATGAAGTTATTATAATCACATTAACTAGTTACAGTAAATGGAAGGATAAAATCGGGTGAATTATTTTTAGGAAGAACCCCAGCAATGTAAAACTGTAAGAGATTAGTTTGACCTTCCCTCTCCCAACCCTACCTCTGCCCTGATTAGAGTGGGCCTGCCCAGGGCCTCAAGAGGGATGGCCAAGGGATGGAGCTGGTAGGTAGGACAACCAGATTAAGTCAGTTCTCTCTGGAGATCTGAACAGGAAGGTTAGAGAGCCTCAGAGGCAAAGAATTTATGCAAGCGGAAGTCTGTGTCAAGATGCAGGAAAGTCAAGGCACAGAAAGAAGCAGAGACAAAGAGGCAAGGTTGCCTTGGAGATTGAGCAAGGGCCAAAGAGACAGACTATCTAGAGGTGTTCTAGTAAGTTTGAGGCCAGTGATACCTTGTATACTTGAGATCCATGAGATTTTTATGGAAATCTCCAGAGCTGAGTCATATCGTTCTTATCCCCGAGGTATATTTGACTACCTGGCTCCCTCACTTTTTAACCCCATAAAATGGGGTGAAACCCCAGAGCTGTCACTCTTTCTTTCTCTGAGAGAGAGGGAGAACCCAAGGTAGATTATATTCATTTCTCTCCTTCTGATTATATAAGAAATTAAAACGTTTTCTTGGGCCCCGAAGCCATTTCCCCCCATGCCCAGGGGCCAAGTCCACCCTAACCTGAGGTGCTTCTGTGTATTCTGTCCCCTGTTCACATATCTCTACCAAAGAAGATAATTTACTTCAGTGAGATTTCTAAAGGGTTCAGTTCATGGATGCATACAGTCTGTAAAGTTAATAGAAGTTTAGATCATCTTACATTGTTAGTTCTTTAAAACACACAAACTAAAGATACTTCTAATTAAAAAGGTCTTGAATTTAAAAGATCCTAACCAATGACATCTGTGCCGAATATTTAAAAAAATATATATTCTGAATTATTTCAAGAATGGCTAATTAAGAACAAGATAATGGCTTGCTGTTGATATATATCAGATTTGAAGCTTCACTTGATTTCATTTTTTAAACAGTTTTGTCTAACAGAAAATTAAGTGAATATTTCATACTTGCAAAAGGTATCTTATGAACTTCTGAAACTGAGCTTTTTTTAGAGCTTGATTAATGTCAATGCCTATTATCAATCTGTACCTAATGTCATTTTCCTTCTTAATAGCATTGAAATCAGAAAAAAAATCCTTATACCTCACTCGTTGGCACATACGCTGGGGTTTTGATGAAAGGAAATGCATTTCACATGCACTATTTTAGTAAGGATTTGTTTAAAATGTAGGTTGTTCTACTTTAAAGCTCAATGCTCTGGACATTTTGAACCTTTTGCTTCATTAACTGCATTCATTCTAAAATACCTTTCAATTTAAAACAGGAGATAATTGTAATACCTTGAAGCAAATGAGATGTTATTGCAATAATTAAATCCAAAATGAGATGCAGATACTTTAGACCTGCCGCTGTTTCAGCTAGTTAATAGCAAATAACATTTCCATTGGTCACACTGATTTCTTTCTTTTCCAGTTGAGATGGAGTACTGCATACTAATCGTATTCTAATGTGTTTTACAAGAGGTAAAATGTGTATTAAGCTCTATCACACTATTTCGAATTAATTTAACTTGACAAAAATTATAATAATTATATGACGATGCTTTCATCCCATACAAATATGCATCCGATTTAAGAAAATAATTTTACATAACAATAAGATTACTTGAATACTAAGTGCATGTTTTTCCATTAATGAATCTGTTGGTCAAATCAGGGAGCTTTTTCTTAGTTCTCTCAAGCTTCAGAAACTTTCAGTGTTTAAGGTGTGCCTCAGCATTTCAGCTGGAGGTGCAGGGCCCGTTGACATGGTGGGATGTGAGATGGCTGTGTGGAGAGGAGAGAGCAGCTCTTCTCTTTGAATAGCATGATTTGGGGAGGAGAGAAGAATATCATTTCCAATGAGGACACAACTATATTAAAATATTAAACTGGGATACTTTATTTGTGTCAAACTGTATATGCAAAGGGAAGTTTCTATTTATAGAAATGACCTAAATTTACCCTTTCTCTTAAAAAACTTTAGGTAGATGGATTTTTCTTTTGGTGAAGATTATTATGCTCTTTGGTTTCTGAGAAACTGAAAATCACAATGTTCTTCCTTCCCTTCATTTTAGTCCTTACTTATGGTGTTCCTTATTGCTTTTCCCTTTCTTTTATCTTAAGTGTTACTTTTAAATCATAATAATGGTAGTAATAGTAATAACTGACACGTATTAACACCTTCTGAACACTCACTGGGTGCTGGACACTATGCTTAATGCTTTGAAAGATTGCTTAATCCTCACAATAAACATATAAAATAGATGATCTTATCTGTATTTTATAAGCAAAAAATATATAAGTAGTATCTTTTTTTTTTTAAAGATTTTACTTATTTATTTGACAGACAGATCACAAGTAAGCAGAGAGGCAGGCAGAGAGAGAGAGAGGAAGAAGCAGGCTCCCTGCTGAGCAGAGAGCCCGATGCGGGGCTCGATCCCAGGACCCTGGGATCATGACCTGAGCCGAAGGCAGAGGCTTTAACCCACTGAGCCACCCAGGTGCCCCTAAGTAGTATCTTTTAAAAGTATTTTGAATACCTATACTCTTATCAGAAGAACCAGGGAAACCTCATTTCCTGGAAGTCCCTTTCTTCCCCTGATTCTGTTCGAATATTATGAAATGCTTCTGCTCCAAAGCTGTTGTAGTGGGTTTCCATTTTCTTGCCTCTGGCTCACCATGCTTGTACTGTACTGCCACATCTTTTATTTTGGGTGGTTCTTGGTATTTTGCTCTTGCCTTTATTACTAAATTTTGTATTGAGTTTGGCATTTTTCAATGACTAGTGCCATCTGTTATTTGGGTTTATCTGACCCCTTTCTTCGTTGCTGATTTGCTTTTGCTGAGTATTTAAAGAAGAACCAGATTCCATTTCCTACATCTACACTATTTTTATAATATTTCTGCCTTAAGACAGAACCTTCCCTCCTCCTGCCAAAAGGAACTTGAGGGAATGCATGGGAAACCGTTCCACTGTACCACCCTAGCCTCTTCAGCATGCATCTCCACTGACCTTCCTTAAGGTGATTCCTTTGCAGAAACCACTCACGATTAAAGGGTTGCCCTGGCTCCTACCCTAGTTTCAGAGCCTTAGACTTGGAGATAACTATTTGTCCACTGTTTCTCCTCGTTTTCTTAGGATAGGTTCAGCAGGGTGTTCTATAGGGATATTGAACTCTGAAGGTGTGCATGGGTAGTTTTGTATCCTTCTCAGGGCTTGCCTCCCACAACAATTTTGTGGGGGGAGAGATTCCTTTTTTTCCTTCTCCCCTTCTATTTCTTGAACTAAATACAAGATTTTGGTTGGGAGAGGGAAAACTATCCTAGTTCCCATTATTCCCTTTCATCCTTAAACTGCTATGAATTGAACCCCAGTAATTCTCCATATGTGTCTTTCCATTCTTTGTTTTTCTACCCGGGTCAGTCTCTTCATCCTCATGCAATGAGGGCAAGTGATGCTATCTTTATCTTTCCAGATCCCAGATCCACAACTCAAGACCTTATTTCTTTCTCTTGCCAAGGATGTGAACTGCTTATATTTCTCTCTCTCTCTTTTTCACCTTTTATGACACTTTCTTTATCTTGAACTCCTTTCCCCTTGAGAACACTGATAAACTGTAATTTCTAATCCATCTTTTACAATGCAGTTTTCAAAAACAGTACATAAATTTGTATGAGTTTTTATGTTTAGTTCATAGAAAATAAACAGAATTTACAAAGTTGGCAGATAATGACAGTATACAAATGCCAGTCCTCTGAAGGCTTAATTCAAAATGAAATGGTAGCTAAGTGTGTGCTTTCTCATCCTGAGATTAGAAATCCTTAATTCCTGAGATTGCTTCTTGACTTTCTGCATGGGTGTTCCCCTGCCAGCCTCTGGTTTTTATCTGGGGTCTCAGCCAACCCAGCAAAACAATGAGATTTTTAGCTCCAGGAAAAGTGAGGTTGACTTGGCTGCTATGTCAGCTCTTAGCCCACCTGGTCCAGAGAGTGCTTGTTGGCCTGCTTTTCATTCTCTTTAGTTACTCTCATTCATTAATTCACACTCATGGCTTCAATGACCACAACTACTCTCTGCATAGTGATTCATCAGATGACCCAAAGAGGCAACTTGCTTGGCCCTAAGTAGGTAAGCCTAATTAACATGGAAGTTTTATGTGAGCTAAGCACCATGAAAATGCTTTACTTACCTAAGATGAGGTTGTGTTGGAAGAAGTGGCTTTTGGGGGAACATAATTTGTTGGGAAGACATAGTTTTAATGTGACTATGTCTGAAAGGTTCTGTCTGTTCTTGGCTTGATATATGCTATGGAATTAAAGACAATTTGGGGGTGAATATTCTTAAAAAGTAAGAACCAAAACTTAAAAAATAATGACCAAGACCAAAATTATCATGAATAAATTTATTGACTTCCAAAGTACACTAAAATTTTTATGAAACAGAAGTTGAGCAGAGGCTTAATTTATGTGGGAAACATCATTATTTTGCAACTTATCTGAGTTCAGCTGAGATAAAATCTTTTAATAAATAAAGAGGCAGCAATTTTTGGTAACTATGAATAAGAAGGCAAAGGGCATAGCTATATTAGCAATTTTGGTCTTGGTCTACACCACAGGCATTTCAATAGCAACTATTTCAAATTCATTTTAAACTCTTTTTTTTAATTTTTGCATTTTAATAGCTTTGCTTCTAACACTAGAATGCAAATGTGAATTTTTGCCTGTGGCATAATTTATTCCTACCTTGTCAAAATCACTGGGAATCTACATTCTGATAATAGTACTCTCCTGCTCTTTTCAGAGATGGGGGAAGAAGGAATGTAGGGTAAAAGTGAGAGGTAAGGAAAGGACTCTTGGGAAAATGAGGCCAGAGATAGAGACAAAGAAATCGAAATACAAGAGGGAGGATTAGGAAGAAAGGAGACCCCAGAGAGAGGCAAGGAAAAACAAATTGAAAAGCATGAAAGAGAAGTTCAGTAAATTATGACTTTGGATAGTTAGACCAGCTGATTGGATTTTGCTTTCTCCCATTTACTTGGATAATAAACATTCTCAACTTCTATCAGTATTGTTTGGAATGCTCACTGTGTGACAGTTAAGAACAATCCTTTCTTCCGTGGAAGGAGCTTGCCACCCTGAATTTTCAGAGTTCAAAATTTTGATGTTTTTAAAATAAATCTTATTGAATACTGATGGTTTTGCTAATGAATAAAATACTTTTTATATAACTTTATTGTGGAATTTTACAGATTTTGGTCAATTTATTACATGTACTTAAATACCTCTTTGACATTCAAACATGACATGATCTCTCTCTCTTATTTTGTTTTGGTTTAGCTTTTGGATTATTAAGGTTTCCTTATACTAAAATAGTTGAAGGTTATACTTTGAATCAGCATATATTTTGTACTTCTCAGCCTTTCCTTTCAATTCAAACTCAGGTTTATGGTCTAATTAGGGATGACATATGGTATGAACAGCAAAAACAAAATGACACCTTGGTGGCACAGAAAGGTAAATGGATTAGGCACTTCCCCACAATTTTCGATTTTTTTTGAGCAAATCATTCAAAGAATGTTGTTCTGAGTCAATTAATCAGAGTGCCACCATTTGTCTACCTGCTCCCACTATATATAGACACTGTCAGCCTCATATTTGAAAGATTCCAGTTTCCTTTTCACTGATATCCTGGAGTTCATGCTTTTCAATTCTTAGGCATATTTTATATGATAACAAAATCATTCTAGAGCAGTTTTGTCCGGTAGGTCTTAACCTCTGTTCTGTTTCTCCCTTTCAGTTTCTCTGTTTATTGCTTTCTGAATCAAATAGAAATTATCAATTCTGCCTTAACATTTTCATTTGCTTTGCCAGCTTCACTTCTGCTGTCATTTCCCACTGTGATTCCTTCATGTCTATGATTCTTGTTAACAGATTGCCTTCTTTTACCCCTATGTTATAACTTCCCATCTAGTATCTTTTCTTCAGACCGAATACTCAAAGAGTAACAAAAGGTAGCACCTCTTTTAGTTACTCACATAGCTTTCTACACACCCCCCCTTTTTTTTTTCTAATGTGAAAGAGAGTTGTGAAAAGTAAAGTGCAGGCATGAAGTCCTTGAGGAGACAGAGAGAATGGCATCCAGTTCAGCAGGGAAAGAGTATCTCTCTATCTTTAAATCCAAGTTAAAATTTTATTTTTACTCCTAGAAAGTTAAAAGAAATATCTCTTTACCTGGAACATTTTATCTATATGTCTATTCTTTATATATATATATTAATAATAAATACTATGTAATCATGACATAGGCATTATTAATAGGTATTATAAAATTTGCATTATAATGATTACTGAATTTAATATTTATGATTAATTATATTTATTCTACATTTAAAATATAAATAATATATTTTATATAGAAGGATCATTATGGAATAATTTTATTAATTAAAAGGGTGGCAAATACTTGGTAGCTGATGTTTTAAAATAGTGGGGTTTTTTTTTTTTTGCAACATACAATCTAAACATTATATACCTTTGTTCTTATCTTTAAAACGTAAACACTTGCTTGGGAATTTCCGTGAAATATTTGTATGCCTTGGTGGTTTTAAGTTGTACTTCAGACTCTAATTGCTGATAAAATCTTTTGAATTAAAAAATCTTTAATTATATATTATTCACTGTAGTCTGTGGGTAACCTAAGCAATATTTTTTTTTCATTTCAAAAGACAAGAACATGTAAGAGAAAACATATCCAAACAATTTAGAAGTTATTCAATTAGGCTAAGAGTTTTTTGTCAGAACATTATTGCACATACTCTATTTTTCAGTCTCTTCAAGTCATGTGGAACTATTGACAGTGTTTACAAAAGTTTCCTCACCATATAGTGGTAGTGGGATGGCTGATGCGCAGGGTGCATTAACCACACCGAGGTTCATTTGTTTATCTTACCTCATGAATAATATGGAAAAAAATGATGACAAATATTGTAGGAAAACACAGCTTGATTGAGTGTTCTATGTACCACAATACTATTGGCATGCTGAAAAGTTGTTTTGAAAGTGTTTTAATGAGAAATGTACATGTCATCATGATCAAGTGGAAAATACTGAAAAGTTTATAAAAATGGCAGGCTGTGAGGCTATCAGCTTTATAGTTTCATATATGGCTTGTTTAGGAATAACAATGAGTCATTTCAAAGAGATGAGGAAATATGAAAACATTGGGTTTTTTGGAGTCCTAAATATCTCCTATTATGATGCAGTGAAGGTTTGAAAATATATAGACTTTGGAATTAGATTTGAATATTCTTTTTCCTGACACTTCCAGCTTTGTAATTCTTGAAAAGTAAATTTTCAGAAATTCAGTATTCATAATAAAGTTAATATGATTCATGTCTCATTTGAGGATGTAAGGAAAATCAAATTAATCAATGCATATAAAGTGTATTAGAAAGTGCAGAAAGTAGTATTTATCTTTGTTGTCATTATAGTTTTGTATTAAATAATTCACTTTTTGCGGCACCTGGGTGGCTCAGTCACTTAAGCATCTGACTCTTGATTTCAGCTCAGGTCATGGTCTCATGAGTCCTGGGATCAAGCCCCTTGTTAGGCTCTGCACCCAGTGGGGAGTCTGCTTGAAGATTCTCTCCCTCTGCCCCTCCCCACACTTGTGCATTTCTCTCTCTCTCTCAAATAAATAAATAAATCTTAAAAAAATCAATTCCCTTTTATTTATTACAAAACATTAAAGACCTTGAGCTATTTATTTCATGACAGACCACAAGCACTGTGATGAAACTGTAAGTCTGTTAAGAAAATAATTGGAAAGTATTTTAATATTAATAACAATTATACCTCTGTACATTGAAATTGCCTAAGAGACTTGAATGGATTACCAGGAAGTGTAGTAGTTTCTATAAACCTCTAATTGGTAGCTCCGCAGAGGTTTTTTTTTGTTTGTTTTGTTTTGTTTTAAGATTTTATTTATTTATTTGACAGAGAGAGAGGCAGTGAGAGAGGGAATACAAGGGGGGAGTAGGAGAAGCAGGGTTCTTGCTGAGCAGGGAGCTCAATGCAGGGCTTGATCCCAGGACTCTGGGATCAGGACCTGAGCCAAAGGCAGATGCTTAACGACCGACGGAGCCACAGGTCCTGCAGCACTGCAGAGTCTTTAGGACACATATGCTATTTATTTTATCCTGCTTCTAGACCCCTTCTATGTTGAGGCTTGTGAAGGAACAGATTTCCTGATGTTTATCAAGCCCCAGTTGTCTGTGAAATCTTTTCACTTACTTTTCTTTGGTTATTTCTCACAATAATAATTTTCATTTGGCAAATTAGGTCCTTTAAAATAAATGGACAACCAAGGGATTGGAGAAGGTTTGGAATTTTATGACTGGAGTTTCCCCCAGTCATAGGACTAATAAATGATGTACCTGTTCTGGAGCTCATTCTCATTGCATAGCTCATTTTTCCATTAATCTTGCATGCTATTTCAAAGATTATGATTTATCCATCCTTCTAAAATTATAAAAGAGACAAAATGACTTAGTAGCTGTGTGGGTAGCTAGTGTACTTGGTTTCAAGCATTCCACTTGGTGCTTTACATATATCTTGTTAAATCTCACCTGGACTCTCTTAGCCTTTTTATTCCTTTTGGTATCCATTAGTATACTATTGGCTACAATTAGCAGAAAATACCTGAACTAAAAATTGTTTAATAAAAATGTAAGTTATTTTACAAAACAGTATGTTCAAAAGTAAGAAGAGGAATGGGTATTGGGTTGATAACCCGAAGGGTCAATGATTCCTCTTTTATGGAATGTTTTGTTGTGGGGAGATGTTGACAGAATTTGGGATTTAAAACATTATGAGCTCCAACTAGGTGCCAAGCTATATGTTACATATATACATAATGTATATATGTTATATATACATTATGTATATAGTATATAGTATAGTGTATAGTGTAGTATACTATACTATATAGTATAATATATATACACATAGTATACATATGTAGTATACATATATACACATATATATCATTTTGTATGAAGATATGTGATATATGATATAGATATATTGTGAGGAGATAGATAGATAGATAGATAGCATAGTCTATTTGAGTAGATTCGAAATCTTATCCTCCTGATCCACTGCAACTTCTTAGTATGTCCATGCTCATTATGAAAGAACCATGAAAATAATAAAAATCTAAAGTTGTGGACCCAGTTATACTGGTCCTGTAAAGCAAACTGTTTTTTTAATATTTATGTGTACATGGTAAAATCTGTATCACAGTTAGTTTTCCTTTCTTTTTTAAAGGTGTGGTGGAGCCAACTCATACCAGCTCACAGAGCTAGCATTTTTTCCCAAATACTCATTCAAAGATATCACTTTGATAGCTTAAAGTCACACATAGGAGTGTCTATACCACAGAAGTTGGCAAACACGACATATTAGAGCTTCCTCTTTTCTTCCTTACCCATCTCCCATCTTCTGCCCTGGGAGAACCAGCTGTTACACTTTTTCAAACTCCTCACTGCTTTTAACTCTTAAACTAGGAAGTCTGCTGAAGTATTTGAAAGATTTGTGACAGTATGCATCTAAACAAAATATTTTACCCTCCTGTTCCCTAGAGATAAGCTCTGACTTTTGCAAGTTATTTACTGCCTCTGAGCCTGTAAACTTAAGATTTAAATATTTTTCTTTATTGTAGGATTTATTAATTTTCTCATGTTCTTTATTTCCATGAAGAGACCTTGTGATAGAGCCGGCTTTCTTTGTTTCTCACTTAGGTGCTTATCTTTCTCCGTGGGATATTCAGTAGCCTTCAAGTTCTACCCAAGAATATTTTGTTTGAAAAGGCCCTCTTTTTCAAAAACTGCCACTATATTTTATAACATATTTATAAATAAATTTCTTCAATTTGCCTTGAACAACCTTTCAGTAAAGGACAATCTTAAAGGGAAATTTTTATTTCTGCCATATCAACAGTTTTAAATGTTAAGTATGCACAGCTCTTAAGAGGTTTCTTATAGCAACAGACCTTACATAATTCACAGCATTTTATAATAATTCCAAATTTAGAGCCCCTATAATACATGCTATTATCACCAATTCAAATCATACTCAATAAAAAGCCTTCACATTAAAAAATGATAAGAATTTAGAATGTTGCATCATAACAAATTCTGGTATCTTAGAATTTGTATCTTACAAGTATCTTAGATTTTCAAAATGATGAAAACAAGGGTTATTTTGTAGGAAGTCTGAATGGTAAGAGAAACAATAAGTTTTAGTTAATGCAGATTGGAGTGAGTGTTCCTACTGACAACTCACTTGGGTCTAAGAAAGCTCTTGGACTGGGAAAGGACTTGAAACATCCAGTTTTTTTGTTTTTGTTTTGTCTTTTTGCTAACTTTAGTTTTTATTTATTTATTTTTTATTTTTTAATAGGATTGTTCATTTTTTTTTAAGATTTTATTTATTCATTTGACAGATAGAGATCACAAGTAGGCAGAGAGGCAGGCAGAGAGAGAGGAAGGGAAGCAGTCTCCCTGCTGAGCAGAGAGTCCGATGCAGGGCTTGATCCCAGGATCCTGAGACCATGACCTGGGCCGAAGGCAGAGGCTTTATTTAACCCACTGAGCCATCCAGGCACCCCTATTTATTTATTTTTAAGTAGGCTCTATGACCAGTGTGGATCCCAATGAAGGTCTTGAACTCACAACCCTGAGATCAAGATCTGAGCTGAGATCAAGAGTCAGATGCTTAACACTGAGCCACTCAGGTGCCCAGGTTTTTGTCTATTTAAAGTAATTGTCACACTTCTATTGATAAGAGAGGTCTTCATTCAAAGATGTTAAAAGGAACCTAAATTTTTTCTTATGATTTTATAAGTTGATAGAGCCAAAGTGTCTATCTCCCATGTTATGTAAACTTCATTAATATGTCTCAAAAAGAAATATGGAGCAATTCCATTGGGACAAATGATTTGGTCAAGAAAATGTGAAGTGAAAAAAAAAAAGAAAATGTGAAGTGAGGAGTGGATGTGAGTGAGAATAATGGTAAGGGGTTATATATTTCATTGCATTTCATTCCAGAGGCCCAGAAAAGGGACTAATTGAAGTATAAAAATTCATCAATGGGATGATGTGATGGTCACAGTCTTATTCTGTGAATTGAAATAAATTAGAATGAAAAGGAACTTCTTACAACCACTTGAAACAGTGAATAGTGAACTGTTGGAAACCTATTTCAAGAGAGGATGAATGCAGAAGACAGGCTCAATAAAAATTGTAAGACAATTCAGCTTGTCTTAAATGTTTAGCTTGTTTTGAGTGTTAAAACCCTTCAGCATGTCTAACATGATTAAGGAAATGTATTTAGAGATAGTTTAATGAACCATATATGTCAGTGGTTCTCAGGTGTCAATGTGCCTCAGAATCCTGGTGGCACTTGCTCAGAATGGAGATGTCTAAGCAGTATCACAAATCTGAAGGGCAATTTCTGGTGATTGGGGCCCAGGAATCTAAATTTTAACAAACAGAGACGATGCAGCTATGTATGGACCAACAGGAGAAATCCTGCTTTCTGTCAACGTTTGGAAAGGACAACCTAGTATATTTTTCAGAAGAATGGTTGCCTCCTACTGATGAGTTCTGCTGCTTCTGTCAGCCCCAGTTACAATGATCTACCATTCAGACTTCCTACTCATTAAACAAGTCCTATGCTGTTAAGCCTTTTGTCTTTTCTCACATTGTTCCCTCTTGCAGAAATTCTCTTCTCTCTGTATTTACTTATTGAGGTCCTATTCATCTTTTTAAGACCCACTTCAAATTTTCCCTCCTCTGGGAAATTTTCCCCACTTCACTCAGTCAAAATCTATCACTCAACCCTGTGTTTTCATAAGACATTGAACATACCGCATTTATCACAGTGAATCTTGCATCTATATAGAGTTCTTCACCTGTTATGGAAGTGCTTATCTATCAGGTAGAGCAGAGGTGGGCAAACTGTGGTCTGCGGGCAAATTCCAGCACACAGCCCGTTTTGTAAATAATGTCTTATGGGAACACAGCCATGTCCATTCGATTACACGTTGTTAAGCCTGCCTTTGTGCTATAACAGCAGAACTGAGTAGTGGTAGCAGGGATGAATGGTTTTCAAAACCCAAGATATTTACCATCTCGTTCTTTAGAGTTTGCCAACCCCTGTGCTGTATTAATATACTAATTATGTATTAGCATTTAATGGAATATTTTGTGGAGATTTGGTACCCTGTAAATTATGTAAAATAATTGGTAGAAGAATGAAGAAATAGTTGGGAAATATATGCTTATTATACTAATAAATGAAATATAAACTCTTCCCCCATTCTTGCCTTTGTTTTGAGGTCCTTGTTCTTGATTTTATTCAGTGTTCCAATAAAGCTTCCTGAGAGGATGGGAAGTTTTTTCAGTCTATGCTGCCTAGTTCAGGAGCTAGGCCACATGACTGTTGAGCACTTGACATGTCACTTATGTGACCAGATAACTGAATTTTAATTTAATGTTAATTAAATAAAATTAATTAAGATATACTAGCTAGTGGGTGCCATATTGGACAATTTAGAGGAAAAAATAGACAGATTTATAAATTATTCCACCTAAAGACAAACAGCATGAAACGAGAGTGAGAGGAAGAGAAAAGAATTGTTTAATAAAATCCGTAAGAGAGCTCTGATGCCTCTGTTTTGTTAATAGTTATATATTGGATATATATATATCTATATGTATATATATATATATATATATATATATATATATATATATATATATATATATATATATTCCTTAGTTGTATTTTGGCTAAGTGCTCTAAGGTTTGAATGTAAAAAATAAAAATACAATCAAAAAGTTAGACTAAAATTTTTACAGATATAAGCTGTTTTAGTTTCTATTTTTTCTCATTGTCTTTCTGTACTTGCATTGATTAATTGGCATTAATGGAAAGAGTAAATGGTCGGTCACCTGGGTAGCTCAGCTGGTTGAGTGACTGACTTGGTTTTGGCTCAGGTTATGATCTCAGGGTGGTGAGATCAAGACCTGTGTTGGGCTCTGGTGTTGGAAAAGAGTCTGGTTGGTATTCTCCCCTGTCCTTCTGCCCCCTCCCTCTACTTGCTCTCTCACTCTCTATCTCTGAAATGAATAAATCTTAAAAAAAAAAAAAAAGGTAAATGGTGCCAGGATACAAGTGAATGAAGAATGAATAATTTATCAGTTCTACATATGGGCTTGTTTGCTTATCCTGAGGTTGAGCATGAGTAGCTGTAAGGAACAGAAAGAAGGGAGGGAGAGGCTGGCCAAGGGGTTTGGAGGCATTATCACTGTTAGTGGAGCAATGGAGGGCTTTTTTGTTTCTCCAACTTATTTGTGTAGTTATCATCAATCCTCCTGTGTTTATTGAACTTTAATTAAAACTTCTTGTGTGTATGCACATATTTGTTAAGAATCCCACAGCTGTGGAAAAGTGCAAATTCAAGGATTTGGTTGTGAATTGATGTGTTTAAACCTATGCACCTGCTTTGAGGCAGAGACAGGAGACCTATCTAGCATACAATGAAATGGAGTAGGATGGAAGGGAAGTTGTTTTTGATGTTACCTTGCAGAATCTAAGAGCAGTAAAACACTCATTGACTATTTTGTTTCATTGAGTTCTTAGAATTATCTTATCAAGTAGTGTAGACAAAGCCCAGTTTAGCAAGATATTATTTTTTTTCTTTTAGTAGTCATATTAATGTTTTAAGTAGTTAATTTAATATGATGCTCAAGCTCTCTGAAAGTTTCCCATCTCAGTATATCTTTATACCTATATCTCTATTTATACCTATATAAATTTAGATATTGTAAATATCATAAACATATATAGAGATATCTGTATCATTTGATGTGTGTACACACACACACACACATATATATTTAAAATGTATTTATGTATACTTTTAAAATAAAGTACTCTGCTCTCCTCTAAATTGCCTAAGCAGAACAAAGGAAGGGAAGACCATATTTTACTTCATTATTAAAAAAAAAAATTAAGTCTTTTTTTAAGTGAATCTATGTACCTGAAGAGAGAGGTACAATCCCCAATATTAGGTGAATTTTCCTTTTCCAATGTGAAGATCTTTAAATTGGGGAGGGGAGAAAAGGACAACTGAATAAACATAGAAATGTAGAGTAAGCATCTCTTTAACTTACGATATTTAATTAATATAATCAAACGATCACATATTTTTCTTTATTCCCATTTATGAAACAACTTTCTTCATTCTTTTCATATGCATTTCTACAGCTGTGACTACATCATTACCAGGGTTATTTTTATAGTGCAGATTTACAGTATTATCACTTCCAAATTAATTATTTGAAATATAGCCCTTTTTAAATCATGTGTGATTTTATTCCAAGCCAAAAGTATTCATTTCCATAAAGTAAGAATTTACAAAATTGATCCTGAAGTTCATAAGTGCCACAAAACATTATTGCTATTTAAAAGGTGAGGTTATACTCCTTGGAATAATGAATGAATTTGTGTTAATTTCCCCCCCCCCTTTTTTTTTAATTTTTTATTTCTTTTCAGCGTAACAGAGTTCATAGTTTTACACCACACCCAGTGCTCCATGCAATTCGTGCCCTCCACAATACCCACCACCTGGCTCCCCCAACCTCCCACCCCCCGCCCCTTCAAAACCCTCAGGTTATTTTTCAGAGTCCATAGTCTCTCATGGTTCATCTCCCCCCACAATTTCCCTCAACTCCCTTCTCCTCTCCATCTCCCCATGTCCTCCGTGTTATTTGTTATGCTCCACAAATAAGTGAAACCCTTTTTTTTTTTTAAACAAATCTATCAGATTACTTCTGTATTCCATACCATCATTGCTTGAGTCATTTCAGGCTGATGTATGTTTCCAAATAACACTTTATCTTGAAAAATAAAGTGACTAGTGATTACCCCATAATATGAAGCAGTGTGTGAAGGCTCAAATATCACTCAACTCTCTCTTTCCTAGGGGATAATTTTAGGGAGTGGCCCCCCATCTTGTCTATATTTAATTGTTACTTATGGTGAGGTTCATTTAGAAATGAGGCCAAGAAAACAAACAAAAATGGCAAGGAAAACATATAGAAGCTCCAAGGAGAAAAATGTGTGCAGCATAATGTTTCTGAAGGCATGGTGTCTTCTAGAGGGTTACTCTGAGGTCTTTCGAGGCTCTCATATGGCAGCATTCTTTTAGTGAATTTTTGCTGTATTCAAATAACAGTGCTTGTAGATATCAAACATTCTGTCATATAACCAAATTACGTTGTTCTTATTTTATGCTCAGCTAGCAAACTTCTGATAATATGGCTTCCCACATAGTTTGCTTATGAAAAGATAATATGAAGATTTGACTTGTGAAAAGATAACATGTTACATGGAGTCAGTCTTTGGATGGTTAGACCCCACGTTTGCCTCTATGACTTTCCCTTTTGCCTAATTTTCCCAGGTTGAGCAGCTCTCTGTTAACTGGTGTTTTCTATCTTCAGAGGTTAATACGTTCAGTGAAGTTACAACCAAGCTCTTTCAATCTGGGAAACATTTGGCCCCTCCAGGATGACTTTTTATAGCTTCTGTCTTCTCTGTTAGATGATGGGCTTGACAGTATAAGTCTCAGAAAGTAGTCTTATTTTCTACTTAGATGAGACCCCTGTAATCCCTGGAGAGAAATGATTATAAATTGTGTTGTCTTTCACATAAAAAATTATATGTATATAATTTTATATATATATATATATATATATATATATATATATATACACATACACATACACACACACACACACATAGGCAAGTGAAACTTGCCTATAAGGAAGTGAGATGATGTGGTCTTCTAAGTTCACTCAGGAGCAAGGATAGGGATCATCTTCCATCAGTACTTATGACCTGGATATACCTTAGAACTAAGACATGTAATTGTAAGATTGCTGAGATAGACTACAACATGAACTCTTCAATACTAACACTCAGTTTTTTTCAAGAAACATATTGAATACTTACTGGGTACCAGATGAGGTGCTATGTGGTAAATATATTTTAAAAAATAAAACCAGTTGCTCACCATCTGCAGCAGTGGTTCTTAACTGGAGGTTATTTGGAAATGTTTGGAGACATGTTTGGATGTCACATCTCAGGGAAAGTAGGAATGTTGCTAAACATTCCACAGTGCACAGGACAGCCCTCCATATCAAAGAAATATCCAGTCCAATAGTTCCAAGGTTGAGAAAATTTGACCTAGATGTTAAAACAAATGTAAGTATTTTTTTTTTGCATGACATGTTAGTGTCTCTAACAGAAGTACATGTGACATGTTAAGGGAGCAGCCTGAGCAGAAGTGTTGCTTTTGTCCAATAGATCTTTATTTTATATGTTGCTTATTACAAACTGCTCCAGGAAATAGTGAAATCTCCACAAGTATTTTCAAGATTCATAGAGATGTCATGTTATCACGTTAGGAAGCTCAGCCTCCATACTTTGATTCCTTTTAGCTTTTATTGCAAAGATTCCAAATCCTGACTAGAAACAGATTTTAACTGTAGCACAGAGAATATGAAATTAATTTAGAAGTTCAGTAGACCTCTACTGACTTTTGGGAATTGGCAAAATATAGGTCAATTACATGTCAGTTCTCTAAGCCTCAATAGTTTATTGTTGTAGGAAGTAGCTCATTTAATATCATCTTGCTTATGGTGAAAATAAGCTTTTCTACCTTGTGGATGCTACCAACATCTTTTAAAATAGTGATAAAGGGGCGCCTGGGTGGCTCAGTCAGTTAAGTGGCTGCCTTCAACTCAGGTCATGATCTTGGGGTCCTGGGATCAAGCTCCACATGGCGTGGGCTCTCTGCTCAGCGGGCAGAACGCTTTTCCCCCTCTGTGCTTTCTCTCTCTCTGTTGTTCTCTTTCAAATAAGTAAGTAAAATTTTAAATAAATAAATAAATAAAATAATAAAATAAAATGCTCCATAACCAAAAAAATCCCACAAAGCTGTATTAGAAGTAAGCAAAAATAAATAACATTAAAATTTTAATCTGATACTTAATTTTAATTTAATTTTAATCTGCCAAAATAAGAGAATTGATTACTGACTTTGCACATCGTTTTGTTTTCTAGATTTGTAATCTTGGTATATCCAGCCTAATGCATATAACAAATAAGCACAAATAAACATGAGTAAATTGTCTGTAAAAACTCGTATCTCTTGATAAGTTATTATGAAGAGCCTTTCTCATTCTTCTCTGTTTCTTTAACTTTTGTCATTAGGGGAAAAAAATCCCAGAACCATTTACTTAATTCATCAAGAAAATGCTTAAGTAGTTTATCAGGCATGAGGAATACAAACAAGAGCAAGACATGATCTGTGCACGTGCACTTAACAGAAATACAATTATCATCAGTATAACAAAGGCACCAATACAGTTACCATACATACCAGAATTTCTAATGCTGTCTTAATCTGACCTATAGTCTCCACAAATATATTCATATTTGTCAAACCTCATGGCTGTGCTATTGGGAGCCGGAGAATTTAGGAACCAAAGAAATATTCACAGATTAGGAAGTGGTTAGAATATTCTAGGCAGAAGGGATGGGATGTTCAAGGGCACTGCATTATGAGCATACATCACAAATTTTACCAAGAGTAATTCTGTGCCCTGATGAAAAAATGGAATTTTAATCTAGGTTTTGAAATATACTGCAGGATATATTGAGAATTTTAGGGTGTATCCCATATGCAATCTAGGGTCTTGAGTTTTTAAAGAAATGGGAATTATGTGATCAGATTTTTTGGTTTAGAAAGATAATTCAGACAGTAGTTCATTTGATGGATTAGATAGAAGAAAAATAGAATGATGGAAGTTAATTAGGGTACCACTTGGTAGACTATGTGCTGAAGATACAAACTAAGCCAAAAGGTGATACTACCCAGAGGGGTGCGTTTCTTAATAGTGTTTACACCACAAATTGAATGGACTTGATGGCCAGTTAGATGTTAGAAGTAAGAAAAAATAAGAACTCAAGAATGGTGCCCTGATTCTAGCTGGGTGACAAGGAGAATTGTAGACTGCAGAACTCTTTTGAGAGTATGGATGGTTTTTCATTGCCTGTGTCACATTTAGGGAGCAGACTGATCTGATTTTAGGAGAAAAGACAGAGTGGGAGACGAGGATTTACGATTCATTAACAACTACCGATAGTGGTTCTGATTCTGAGGGGATGAGGCTGCAGGAGTACAGGGCACAGTGAAAAGGGGGATATTTGACAGAAGTTAAGGAAAGGACTGAGGAAAGGAGCCAAGAGTCTGAAATTAATTAAATTAATTAAAAAAATACAGAGTCTGGGAAAGTGTTGTCATAGTGGTCAGAAAGAAAACAGAGGAAAGCTGGAGGATTAACAACAGTATTAAATTTTGCAGAAAGTCTAAGAAAGACAGACTGTGAAAGAGACCATCCATTTGGCAACTAGGAAACTATTAATAATATTGACTATAAATTTTTCCACAAAATATTTGGAAAAGAGCCAGAGTGTGGGGTTAGGGTAAATGTTGGAGGGTTGCTGTTTATTTTAATTAATCCTGGTGAAGACTATTTATCAAATACTGTATGCTATCCAACATTATATTTTATTCCATGACTACTTTTTTTAATCATCTTAAGAGAATTTTTTCATCCAAAGGTATGTACAGCCACATAAAAGAAAGAAGAGGGATACCGGAAAGGGAGTTTGTAGATTATTATCTACCTACTCAATTTAGAGAGAAGGAAATTAGAATAAAAAAGGTTAAGTGTCATACCCAATACATGCACACAGTCAGCTGCAAAACTGAGTCTGGGATTGGTCTCCTGATTCATGGTCTGGTATATTATCCATTACTCGGTGAACAGAAAGATAGAGGTCATTTCTATGCAGAGAAAAACAAATGAGCTGTGTCATTGAAGAAATGTTCTGCATGGTTTGCTGCCATCTGTCTTAAAGCTCACTCTGGACTCCCAGGAATTGAAACTGCTGAACTGCATTTAGATGGACCATGTGACAGGGCATGGAAAATATTTTATTTGGAGGGTTTAGTTATTCCCATATTGGAATATGGAAGATACAAAATACTCAGGGCAAGATTAAGACCCTAGAGCTATGGAATTATTGAGGACTGTTGTGTAAGATTCTGGACCTTTATGTCTTCTTGTTAGACCTGCTGTATTTATGCACGTTAAAATGCTGTTGGAGTAAAATAATAAACATTGCTTTTAGACAGAAAAATGATAAAGCATACAGAGCACTAGGGTGGAAGTCAGGTAACTTGTATTTTACCCTAAGTGTGATACTTTGTGCCTGAGTACTTCACAGTTTCTGAATCTCAACTTCCTTATTGGGCTAGGTCAGGGTTTGGAACAGAAGGTCTTTTGAAGTCACTTGAAGACTTGTGTGGTCAAGCCCAGACAACTTTTGGAGTTTTGATGTCCTTAACCAGAAATGCTTTCTCTAGGATACCTGAAATCCTCTTATAGTATGTCATGACCTCGGTAAGCATCTGGCTTTCTGAATCCTGATGTCTACTTCTTTTTCAGTTCAGCCATTCAATGATTCTACAATAAAAGGATTCAGAGTTGGCAGCTTTGTGGAGCCACATCTTCAAAGTATTAAATTACTATGTTGAAACTGTCAAAACAAATGCCTTGAAACTATATCTGTGCGACAACAACAAAAAACAAATATAAACCTAGAACTGTTTTCCTGGCTTCTTATTTGTTGCCCATAACTTGTAAACTCCTGGAAAAAAACTAACCTTTAGGTTAAAGAAATATATGTAATTGAATGTAATTAAGGTAATTCAAAGATTATCAGAGGAATTGCACCAAGGTGTGATCAGTAGGATATTCTTGGTTGATTGTGTTTAAACAGGCTTTCCAAATTACTTTCCATCCTATTCTGTAAACGAGGGAGAAAAAACCAAAATGGTATACATGGGAAATCTGTGGTGGTACATTCTAATTTAATTCACTCTTTCCAAAAGCACGTTTTAAGCTAAGGCATGATTTTCCTCATAAGGAGTCACTGAAATTCTATATTTTCTTTCATGGGGACTTCCTCAATTTAATTTTAAAGGGCTCATAAGAGTTGTTTTATATATGGAACATTGGGCTTTATATTCTATAGAGGCATATGTTGAAAATCCAAATGTCACATGAAAAACTAGAAAATTGGTGCTAAGAATTATATGCGTGAATTTACTTAAGTGTATTACATCCAGCCTGTTGACAAGGGGTCTTTCTGGGTGATAAGATGGTTGTCATCTCAGTCAGATGACAAAAAACCAATTCTCCAGAGTCCAACTGAACCCCTTCAGCAAGGAGGACTGTTGAACTTTTAATAGTTTTTGAAAATGAAATAATCAGGCATTTATTTGTCAGAAGCTTAATATAAATATATTTCATTTGATTTTATCTGGGCATTTTTATTGAATCTTACTTGATTTGATTTTTCTGACTCTTCTATGAGAATGGCTTTTTGCTTGTAAGTCTCACTCAAATTGACATTTTGATGGTTTAACACATTAATGAAATTCCTAGAAGATAGGCTATGTTCTTTGAAAAATAAAATATTGACAGAGAACACTAAAGGGACATTTTAAAGTACATTTTTCTTTCCTTTGCCGCTTGATGACATATTTGCTGCTATTTGGTAGTTCCCTAAGCCATACTTGCCGCTACAGGTCCAGATGATACTTGACTGTGTTGCAGTACATCTTTCTGTATCTGGATTTTTGTATGCAGATTGAGTTCTTGGCAATCTGTGAATACCACCAAACCTTCATCTCCCCATCTAGCAATATGGAACCCAAAAAAGTACTTTCTGAAACTATGAAGGGATCTTTTCCACAGTCACTGAATCTTCCAGACCACACGCAGAGTCTAATTAGCTACACAAAATTATTTATTTTATTTAAAAAAATCCCACAAATGCATATATATAAACACTTTCAGGGCACAGTGTCAGGCACTCTCCTAAATTATATGTATAATTTGTTTCATTTGTTCTAGATAGTGTTCTTATGGTATAGGGTCTATTTTAGACCTCTTTTCAGATGAGGAAATGAGACACAGAGTCACACAGCCAGCAAGAAGAGGCAGAGCCAGGGTTCAACAAAATATCTTGCCCTCGGGATTCCTGAACCTAACCAATAAACAATGCTATAAAGCTCCGACTTAAATGGGCAGAATACTACGTAGGACTGTAGTTCTCAGCCAGACAGTATAATTATCAGAAGTTCGTACTGAAGCCAGAATTTTGCAATGTACTATTTCTTTTTCCATTAAGAAGACATATATAAGCTCTATCCCTTTTCATTAGTGAGTAACAAATTAAGCTATGCCACTCCGACATAGGCAAGAAATTTAGAGAATGTAAACTAGTAAACTAGTTTTTAAACTAGTAAGTAAACTAGTAAGTAGTTTAAACTTAACTAGTAAGTTAAGTTAAACTTAACTTACTTAAACTAGTAAGTAAACTGAGAATTTGTGTGTGTGTGTGTGTGTGTGTGTGTGTGTGTGTGTGTGTTGTAATCAGGTAAAAACAAAAAAAACAAAACAGCATTAACAATATAATATTAGTCTGCCCACAGGAGTTCTTGTTCTTCTGCCTGGGTGCCCTTCTCTGAACCATGCTCTTGGATGGCAGAGCTGTTATGAAAACTCTCCTTGTTAGCTTTGTTAGTGTCACTGATGCTAAATCTAGGGGTCAGTACCCAGGGAAGAACCTTTGAGTAAGTAATCAGGAAAATACAGAGTCTCTTTGGAAAGTGTAATCCTGAATTTAAAATCCTTTCTACATGCTCAAGTTGTCCTAAAAAGTCTTATCTAAGTATCAAAAAGCTTCTGTTCTTAATTGTAAGACACTGTTTATCCTTATATATTTTTAATAACCTTGATTATACAAAGGAGACGATTTCCCATGTGATCTCTCATCCAGATAACCAGTTTGGGAGTGTTCTAACTAGTGTTGGGAAGCACGATGGAAACTGGATAAAAATCCAAATGACCAGTATGCAGCAGACTCTGGAGGGATTTCTCTGGCTCTTATAGATCTATAGCCTGAATTTTCTATGGGGTTTTTGTGCTCTAGGGCAGGCAGTTAAGGGCACTGAGCCAGGCTGGAGTCATGAAGCATCCCTGAGAATCTCTTTCCCATGCTAACTACTTACAGAATCAGAGCCAAAGTTTCAATGATTGTTGTGTGGTTGTTGCAATTACTGTTGCTATTATGGTGGCACTTTTCAGAACAGTTAACATCAGTGCTGTGCTGAGGGAAGCATAGTCAGTAATGGCTTTTCTCCTTGCTTTATTGATTCTCCATTTACAAATACACATTTTTCCCCCTATATTCTTACAGTATGGATCCACTTCTAGAAGCCAAAAGTCTGTTGTGCCAAGTTATAAACTGGCAAAGCACTGTTCTCAGCCCTGGGAATACAAAGATGAATAAGAAACTGCCTTTGCCTTAGAGTTTACAATCTAGTAGCAAGAGAATGTTTGAAATATAAGGCAATTGGTATTTGAAAATAAGGCTGCATTTTATTCCATTTAAAAAAAATTTATTTAACCAGAGTTTTCATATACAGAAATACTGAAAGTTGAAAGTACTACTACAGGGCTTACAGTGAAAAATAGCAATTTCCTGAGACCCTCCCCAGAAACAGCTGTATTCAGCTCATTCAGCTTTATTCTGATGTTCACCTCCAGATTTCTATTTTTTTTATTTTTTTATAAACATATAGTGTATTATTAGCCCCAGGAGTACAGGTCTGTGAATCGCCAGGTTTACACTTCACAGCACTCACCATAGCACATACCTTCCCCAATGTCCATAACCCAACCACCCTCTCCCTACGACCCACCCACCCCAGCAACCCTCAGTTTGTTTTGTAAGATCTTTTATGGTTTATTCCATTTTTTTACTTGTCTGTCTATATGATTAAATAGTGAGATATTGGAAAATGGGGCCACTGTCCTGTTCCCTTTTATATGTACAGGGCCTAACCCATTTACAAGCCTTTACAAAACTGTATCAGGTGAACATCTAAGTTCTTATGTTCAATTAAATGTACAGTAAATTAGGATTTAAATTTTTAGTTAATTTTTAGCCACATACAATCACATGACCTCACACAAGTCTTTTGACTCTCTATACTTCTTGAAACATCCGTAATAAGACAGAGAACGAAATTAATCCCTTCAAAGAAGTAAACTTTTATTTGTATATAATATCTGCAGTGCTACACAGAACCTACATATTATCATGTCTCTTTCCTCTAGAAATTTGCATTTTAAGAAGGAATTATGACACATCCAGCAACCATCCAATATGGATGATGACTCAGGCACTGTGGACCTAGAAGAATTAGAAAATATGGACACATAAATATTGCAATGATCCACGTGGAGGAAATATACATGCAATTAACTCAGTTATTACAGGATTGTGAGTTATAGAGTTGCCTTTCATTTTTCCCACTTGTTGTTTTTGGCTATTGTTTGGCTTACCCTGGTAGCAGGTGAACAGGAAAGGTAAAACTTCCAAGTAAAACTTGAAAACTTTTACTTTTCAAGTAAAACTGGAAAGACAATTCCATAATTTTTAACAACTCAGTTATAAAGAGAAGTAGTAGCAGAAGTTGCTAGAACTAATGGTTTAAATGAAGCTTTTTAATTATATGTAGCTTTCCTTGGTGCATAAGTATTCTCGTTTTCAGTTAATCATAAATCTATAGCAACTGTTATTCTAAATGTTTATCTGCAGATTGAGATAATGCATTGCTCTCTAGCACTGCTACTTGCTTTGAGATCATTCATAGGACTCAGGGTTTTGGTAGAATGAAGAAAAAAATCTTAATTATCCAGAAAAGCATGGAAAAACTTCTTTATGGAGAAAACAAGAAGGAGTTAATGATTTTTCTGAACTATGGCCGAAAAAGTAAGTCGAGTGCACTGTTTCAGCAAGTTACTACAGGTCTATTATATGTTGTATTATTCTTATCAAAAAGAAATTTAACTTCATTAGGGCTTGAAATAAGTCATTTCTATTTGAGTTTTAAATAGGAATATGAAAGATACTTTGATGCAGTAACATAAACCATAACATAATTATATTTCAGTGCATACCTTAAGCTCCATTTCAGGATGTCAAGATGAGTACAAACCAAGTCATACAAAAAGAGCCACTGGGAAAAAAAAGCTTAAAATTTTAATCTGTGACATTAGATATATGATTTACAATGCTGACATTTATATTAGAAAGCTTAAATTTAGAACATAAATGTTTTAAAAGTTTGTATCCTTCAAATAAATATATTTTGTACTCTCTAATGTGTATCATTACTGTTCAAATCATAATTTTTATACACATTTCGGATTACTGAGATTTCAGTTACAGACATTTTAAAACATACACTGACATATGCTTAAACCAAATTATTTTTATTTGCAGTAAATCAATGAGTCATATTATCTTAATTACCTTACAATGTAAAATCATATTTAATTTCAAGGATGAGCAAGAAATGAGATCTCTATATTTGGATATTACTAATTTATAGATAGGTGGATTATATTATCATAATGTACCAAAATTGATCACTGTTGATAAGCAGAATAATGGGCTTGATTAAACAGTTTTCTTTAACAACTTAAATACACATATATACACATATGTATGTGTATATAGATATATACATACATACATGCATACA
The DNA here is from genome assembly GCA_004024625.1 of Mellivora capensis. Taxonomy (NCBI): domain Eukaryota; kingdom Metazoa; phylum Chordata; class Mammalia; order Carnivora; family Mustelidae; genus Mellivora; species Mellivora capensis. Next base: position 59,478 of record PISX010004622.1, on the reverse strand, counting down.
TACATATATTCAGTGCTTTCAGGTTGTTTTTCTACAATTTTATTGTTGATGAAGTAAAAAAACATCAGTAGTACCTATATAGGTATATTTAGGTTATCTACTCATGAATGTACTATATTTTTATAAATCAATTTAGTTTTATTATTACTCCTTATAATAATGAAATAATTACTTATGAAATAATTGGTCTTTTGAAAATAATTTTCTAATCTTAAAATTTTGCTCAATTAATTAAAACATTTTAATATTAACTATTTTTAAAGATTTTATTTATTTATTTGACAGAGAAAGATCACAGTAGACAGAGAGGCAGGCAGGGAGAGAGAGGAGGAAGCAGGCTCTCAGAGGAGCAGAGAGCCCGACTTGATCCCAGGACCCTGAGGTCATGACCTGAGCCGAAGCCAGTGGCTTAACCCACTGAGCCACCCAGGTGCCCCTAATATTAACTATTTTTGAAAGAAATTTGTTTCTCGTTATAAAAGCTACAACAACTTGAAATTCAGCAGTGAATAAAGAAGATTAAAGACCATGTTCTCCTATCATATGCCCAATGATAAAACTGTGGTGTGGTACTAGAGAGATGATGAGTAAGATGAGGACAGAGGCCTGAAGAATTGGAAAGCAAGAGGTTCAGAATAACTTTGCAGAGTATTCCGCTGAGGAAAAGCAGTTTGAAGTGCAAAAGGTCTAGTGGGAGGCGAAGGAGACTGTGAGGTTCCACTCTCATTTTGTATCAGATTTTTTATGAAACCTAGGGCTCTCTCCTAAAGATTGTATTCCTATGGTCTGTGGTGAATCCTAGGTGGCATTACTTAAAAGCCAGATATTTTTTAATGTGCATCAAGGTGAAGGAAAATTATTCAGGTTTTCAAACTTTGGAGAGCATCAAAATCACCTGGAGAGCTGGTTAAAACCAGCTAACGCCAAAAACAGGTTACTGGACCCCACCCCAGAGTTTCTGACTCAATTAGGCTGGGCCTGGACCAAGATTTTGCATTTCTGATATTATCTCAGGTTATGATGATGCTGTTGGTCTGCGGACCCCACTCTGAGAACCACTACTCACTATCCCATGAGAAATTTGGTTTTAAGATGTAAGAGAGTGCTGTTCAGTAATTAGAAAGGGTACTTTCTCAAATCCTCCGTGAAAGAAGTTGGTATCATAAATAGATATATAAACATACACACTTGAAAATAATAAACTTATAGAAATATTTTTGTGCTAGAATATAGTTAAGAAAGAGTAGGATATGCAAAAATGTCTCATGGGACTTGAGAAGGAGGGACCTATTAATGGTGCTGTACATCAGAGAAATATAAATCACGGTTGGAAATGAGCAAAGAGTGGTTTTGAACATTTCATTTTTGAACATTCCTTTTCTATTTTCCCTTTTTTGAGCACTCAAGCCTACCGATTATCTTCTATCAGATTCTTAGTCCCTATTCATAGCTAGGCATTCATATTTAAAAATTGCATGTTGTCCTTTTATCTCATCTGGACTGCCTTTTGGCAAAGGTAGCATTTGGTGGTATTTTAACTTACCAAGAAGACCAAGGAAGTCAAGAATGTGAAGGTCTGTGGTTTTAGGAAATCCAGGGGGCTAAGGATTGAAACACTGTGGTGAGTGAAAGGAAATCAGTTTTCTTCGCGTAACAATGTGGGTTAAGTCTTGGGCATGTGTGGAATGAGAAAATACAAGAAAACATTGAATTTGAGGTTATGAAGCTTTGAAAGGGCCATCCATATTGGATATTAAAAATATACCCAAGGTGATGCTAATTAGAAGAAAAACAGGTTCAATAAGAACATTGAGAAGTGGCCTGAATACTGGGTAGAGGTGGATATAACCAGATGACAAGAACATTCAAGGCTTTAAAAGGGGGCTCCTAGACAATCTGGCTAGATAGTTTTTCCGTCTTACAGAGAAAATAGGAAGAGAGAAGAGACTGCTGGACTGCCATTTTAACAAGACATTCGGAACAATGGTTAACTCTTACAGTTAAGTTTATAGGATTATGGTATGGGAAAATCTGGGTTTGGGATCAGAGTAGGTCTATTTATGGAAAATTTGGAGGTCAGTTTATCAGGCCATCTGCAAGATCTCCTATTTCTATCATACTGATGGAGTCTAACTTGGGCTTCTGCTAGAGCGTTCAGTGCTTGAATGAGGAGAATGAAGTGATAAAAATGTAGAGATCACGCAAGTCAGTATTACTTATGAAAATGACAAATACTGATACAGAGATTTAGAGAAATTTCAAAAGTTGTGATAGATTGTATCATTGACCCTGTCACTCCTAATTCAGTATCTTTAGTTAGTCATTGCAAGTAAAAAATAAAGTTCAAAGAAGTAAATCTTCGTATCTCCACACTGACCTGGCCATTCTGTATCAAGCCATCTGGGGCTCATTTTGAATACTGAAAGTTCACCTTGACTTTCCTGACTAATGGTCTTTGTTCTCTCTGTCTTTAGTACTCTCCACTTCAGCTCTCTCCGGGACTCTCTTTAGGGTCACTAGTTCTGAGCTCCATGAAAATCTCCTATATACACTTATCATGCCTGAGATTATTTGCTCAGCCACTGAGTCTGTCTTACTGTTCTTTATGACATGTCTAGAATATACATTGCATATGATAAAAAAAAATGCTAGTTTAATGAATGATTGATCAAGGTCTAGAATTTAGGTTGTTGAATAAAATGTAGAATGTAGATAGTCAAATCTTAGACACTTCTCACATGAAAAATAGGTTTACCCAGTTTCTGAAAGCCTATTCAGTGCTCAGAATTTATAACTTTTCTGTGATGGAGGATAAAATGGTGATTTGATAGCAATCGAAAGGAAAGAAACTACATTACATTTATAAGCTTGTAAATATATATGATAGAGCATAAAAGAGGAAAACATAGTGTTACAAATTATTGATAGAAAATACACCTATTTGGGGCACCTGGCTGGCTCAGTCAGTTAGGCGTCCAACTCTTGGTTTTGGCTTGGGTATTGAAATTGTAACGAAATGAGGAGGGATGAATTTTACCTTCAAGCTGATTCTCTGGAAAGGTTCTAACCTGGCTGGTAGAGGTTACCCTGTCACCATGCCTTTCACGTAACTGTTATTCAGTGGAGGCTTAAGACATTAGACTGATTTAATTTATAGAGAAAAAGAACTAGAGATTGCATAAGGCCATATTAGGTGTAAGTTCTTAAAGCCTACTTTTTTTTTTTTTTTAATTTCTGTCTTACCATAGATAAATGCTTCAGATTTGGTGAAAGATTTTGAGTGAAATATTTATAGTCTGCATAACACAACCACCACTGAATTCTTCTCTCCTCCTAAAAAAGATTTTATGAAACTGTTTTCTCTGAATTTTGCATTTTGGGTAGAGAATGATGTGACTTTAAGTAGCTTATCAATATTTTATAGTGAAATAGACCTATTTAAATTTGAAATCATTATTATGACAATAACAAGGACTATTGGAATCATTATTACCCTTATCAGAGTAACAGGAGGTTGAAATATAATTTCTCAAAATTGACAACATAAATAGATGTGAATATCTCCATGAAAATAAAAATATATTAAACTGCATTAATTCAAACCCCACTTCTCTACAACTGCTGATATCCATTGACGGCAAAGTTTGCTTCCCTACAATTTGAATGGCTCTACTAATTTAGCCTTATTAATTGCAGATCTGTTACTGTTCTGTGTAAATACTGGCAAGGTTAATTTAATACTGACCCTAAGGTAAAGACCTCTGGATGGATAAGTAACAGGGGAATGGAGTGGGGGGGGTGGTCAGAACAGGAAAACTTGAGAAGTCCCCAAAACAAAATTAGGATCCTTTGTAGAGGGATTGGGCACTTATATGACTAAGGGAGAATAAAGATTAAGTTATGTGAAAATAAAAGACTGATGTCAAATAAAAAATTTTAGTTATTTAATTAATATTAGCATCTTTGAATGTATCTACACTCCTTAGAGGTGTAGACAAATTTTTAAAAATTACTATTAATGTAGTAATTTTACTTAGTATTTTAATAGTAATAGTAATTGTAATTTTCATAGTATTACTATTAAAGTAGTCCCAACATCCAGAGGCACTCATAGCTAATAATTGTTATATTTTCTGTCAGTCTAGCTCCCTCATTTTAAACATTCTTGAGTTATTCATCTTTAGCAATTTAATACCCCATACCTTTCAAAAAGAATATTTTTCCTTAGGGGCTCCTGGGTGGTGCAGTTGGTTAAGCATCTGACTCAATTTTGGCTCATGTCATGATCTCAGGGTCATGAAATCAAGTTCCACCTCAGGCTCTATGCTCAGCGGGGAGTCTGCTTGAGATTCTCTCTCTCCTCTTCCTTTGCTCTCACTCCCCGCTCATGCATTCTCTCTCTCTCTCAAATAAATAAATATTTTTTTAAAAGAATCTTTTTCCTTAATACAACATAATAAGCACTTTCCTATATAATAGGAAATATTACAAATGATTATGATTCATTCTGTGAACAAACCATAAGTTGCTTAATATTTTAAAAGATGTTGGCCATTTTTTAACATTTCAGTATAACAGGTGACAATGAGTATCTTCGTGCTTAAATCTTTACATGCACCTCAGATTATTATTGCTCATAACTGGAATTACTAGTATAAAGATTGATTAATACTCTTACAAGAGTTGTATCAAATAATTTTCCCTTCACGAGGGGCCAGTTTCCCACCACCTTCATAGCATGGAGTATTTTCCAATATGTTATTTAGTAAGTGAAAAAATGTTATAAATATTGTTTTGCATTTATTTCATTAAGTGATATAGCACATTTTTCACATGTTTAAAAGTTGTTTCTTTTTTTCTCAATGAGATTTTTTTTGTTATTTGTTTCTAAATACCATTTGAAATATAACTGCACTGTTTCTTAATAGTAAGTCTTTAGCTCTATAAGGCTCTATAAGGTCTCAGGGTTTGAATTCAGGTATCAAGGCTTGTAAAATACAAGTTCTTGCCGCTTTCCCCATATGCAATATGGATGTTACTGTCAGGCACTAGACAGAAGGCAGAGTGGGAAGGGGAACCGTGGAGATCCACGCTGGGAAACTGAGGGACCTGAAATATGAGGGTTCAAACAGAGATTGTTTCTCCTCCCTTGATGATCTAGTAGTAATCTCAGAGGTCAGAAACCAGCCCAGCTTCCTATAAAAGACTCTTTCAAGCTAATGCTAAGAAATGTCAAACTGGAAGTCTCTAACAATAAATAATTTATTAATGATTAATATATTGATATTATCGATATATTAATATTAATTGATTGAAATATTTATGTTAATTATTATTAATATTTTAATTTATGCTTCCTATAGGCCAAGCACTGCTTTAGGGGTTAATGATACCGTAGTACAAAAGTTACACAAGAGATAATGGGAGTCCATATTTCGGTGGGTGAGAGTCTATAATAAACACATTCATCAACAACTTATAGAATCTGCCTGGTGGATGGAGAAAAATAAAAAAGAAACAGAGTTGTTGGAGAGAATAGAATAAAGTTGGGAGAGAGTGTTCAGTGGGCCTCAGTAAGAAAGTGACATGTGAGCAAGAATCAGAAGGGAAAAAGGAGGGGACCATGCTGCTATTTTGAGGCAAATAGTTCTCATCAGAAGAAATAGTAGGGGCACCTGGGTGGCTCAGTGGGTTAAAGCCTCTGCCTTCGGCTCGGGTCATGATCCCAGGGTCCTGGGATCGAGCCCTGAATCAGGCTCTCTGCTCGTCAGGGAGCCTGCTTCCTCCTCTCTCTGCCTGTTTCTCTGCCTGCTTGTGATCTCCGTCTGTCAAGTAAATAAATAAAATCTTTACCAAAAAAATAGTAAATGGAAAGATATAAAGCAAGAGCATTGCTGGCAAGTTAGAGGAAGCATGGCAGGCCACTTTGGCTTGCACAAACTGAGTGAGGGAGGCAGTAGTAGCAGGTGAAGTCGGAGTGGTAAGGAGAGAGCAAGAACTCATATCATTACACAGACCATTGTGTGAACTTTGGCTGTTTCTCTGAAGGGAGATGAAGTAACATCAGAGGATTTTGTGTAGAGGAGTGGCATTTTCTGAAAGTTATTTTAAGTGGATCACCATGGCCCCTAGGCTGAGAAACAGTTGGGAGGACAACACTGGAAGCTGGGAGACCACTTAGGAGAGAGACAGGAGGGTGGGTATTTCCGTAACCCAGGAGAGAAAATGATTGTGCCTGTACCGAATGAGGGTGGTAGTTATGGTAGTAGGGAGAAGGTGGTGAACATGGTGACAGATTACTAGAGTCTGGCTATGTTTTCAGGAAAGAACCAACGGGATTTCATGACTGGTTAGTCATGGAACATGAAGGTAAGTAGGTAATCAAGAAGAAGTTAAAAACCTCACTTATCTTGAGGTTTTTTTTCCTGAGCAACTTATAGTTGCTCAGTTATTTACTGAGATGAGGAAGACCATGGGAGAAGCAGGTTTTGCAAGATGAGCACTAGTTTGATTTGGTTCATAATAAACCTGAGATATGTATTTCACATTCAAATAAAAGCATCATATATGTGACTCTGGAGTTCAGGAGAGGTCCAGGTTGTGATAAAAATATGGAGGTTTCCAGTGGATATTTAAAATTAATAAAATTGTATTATCTTACCAAGAAAGTGGTTGTAGATAGAGAAGAGAGCTGAGGACTGTGACCTGAAGAGGTCTGCTTACTCCAACATTAACCTTTGGGCACACAGAAAAGGATATAACAAAGACTGAAATGGACTGGTCAGTAAGACAGAAAGCTAAGAGTGTTGTGCCCTGTACTCCACATCAAGAAGAGGGAATGACATCAGCAAATGTTTCACATAATACTGTTGGGCAAGTAAATGAGGACAGATCACTGACTGATGACTTAGCAACATGGTGGTTGTTGATGACCTTCCTGAGAGTTCTTCACTTCTGTGCATTTTTAAAGGGCAGAAATCCGCATGACATAAATGGGTTAGATTTAGGGGTGAATAGGAAGAGAGTAATTGGAAGTAGTCAGTAAAGACACCTATTCCTGGGAACTTTATTGGAAAGTGGAGCAAATGAATTGGATATTGGCAAGGTATATATGGTCAGGTAGGAGCATTGTTTTTATTTGTTTTTAAGGTGGGAAAAGGTTTAACATTCTTTAATACGCTGATGATAATTATACTGAACAGAGGAGAAATTTGATGACATAAGGAGCCAAGAGGATAAAAGCTTGCCTTTGAGTAGGTGAGAGACGGATGGTTTCTGGTACACAACTGGAGAACCTTTCTTCAGGTAGGAGCATGGAAGGAGAGGAAGGAAACCAGAGTACAGTTACAGATGCAGGTAGATAGCACATATGCAGATGAAAACCCTTGAAGACTCAAGCAGATTTTATTTTATAACTATAAACTCAGTTGTGAGTGGGGATGGGTTGTGTTGAAGGTGAAGAAAGAAAGGGGCTATGGTTTAGTTGGCCAAGAAAGTGAATTTTCTTTCCTCGTCTTTGAATTAAAAAAAAAAAAAATCCATAGTGCTAAACATAATTTACATAATGTTTACATATCAAATTGTAGGTTAATGAATAACAGACATTAAGCCATCCCGGTAGTTCACTGTACTTTTTTTTTTAATTTATTTATTTTTATTTCTATTCAGTGTAACAGTATTCATTGTTTTTGCACCATACCCAGTGCTCCATGCAATACGTGCCCTACCTAAAACCCACCACCATGCTCCCCTAACCTCCCACTCCCGCCCCTTCAAAACCCCTCAGGTTGTTTTTCAGAGTCCATAGTCTCTCATGGTTCACCTCCCCTTCCAATTTCCCTCAACTCTCTTCTCCTCTCCATCTCCCCATGTCCTCCATGTTATTTGTTATGCTCCACAAATAAGTGAAATCATATGATAATTGACTCTCTCTGCTTGACTTATTTCACTCAGCATAATCTCTTCCAATCCCGTCTATGTTGCTACAAAAGTTGGGTATTCATCCTTTCTGATGGAGGCATAATACTCTGTTGGTGGGAATGCAAGTTCTGTTGGTAGGAATGCAAGTTGGTGCAGCCACTTTGGAAAACAGTGTGAAGATTCCTCAAGAAATTAAAAATAGAGCTTCCCTATGACCCTGCAATTGCACTACTGGGTATTTACCCCAAAGAAACAGATGTAGTGAAAAGAAGGGCCATCTGTACCCCGATGTTTATAGCAGCAATGGCCACGGTCACCAAACTGTGGAAAGAACCAAGATGGCCTTCCATGGACGAATGGATAAGGAAGATGTGGTCCATATACACTGTACTTTAAGGTATCAATAGTCATTCAGTTTCATTGTCTCACCTACTTGGTTATAACTAACTCTCTCTGCTTTTGTTCAACTCTCTACATTCCTGCTTGTAAAAGATTGTAGCTTGTAAAGAAAGATGTTCAGTTAGTGTTTTCAAGTGAACGACAATATTCATCAACACAGGCGAAACCATAGGAGATTTATGCTTATTATAGGCATGTGTTTTATTATTGTCCTTCACTTTATTGTGCTTTGCAAATACTGTGTGTTTTACTGATTGAAAGTTTGTGGCAACCCTGCATTGAGCAAATCTATCAGTGTCATTTTTCTAACAAGATTTACTCACTTTGAATGTCTGTGTCACATTTTGGTAATTCAGTATTTCAAAAGTTTTCATTAGTGTGATATTTGTTGTGGTGACCTATGATTAGTGATCTTTGGTGTTACCATCGTAATGTTTTGGGGCATGAACTGTACCCATATGAGATGGTGAGCTTACTTAATAAGGGTCCTGTGTGTTCAGACTGCTTCACTGTCTTGCAGTTCTTGTCTCTCCCTGTCTCTTCTGGCCTCCCTATTCCCTAACACAAACCAGTATTGCAATGAGGCCCATAACCTACAATGGCCTCTAAGTGTTCCAGTCAAAGGAAGGCTACATGTCTCTCACTTTAAATCAAAAACTGGAAGTGACTAAACTTAGTGAGGGAAGTATGTCAAAGGCTGAGATAGGCTGAAAGCTAAGCCTCTTGTACCAAACACCAGCCAAGTTGTGAAGGCAATGGAAAAATTCTTGAAGGAAACAGAAAATGTTAATTTCAATGAACATGAGAATAATAAGAAAGTGAAATTGTCTTGTTGCTGATATGGAGAAAGTTTGAGTCTTCTTCACAGAAGATCAAAGCAGCCAGAACATTCCCTTAACCCAAAGCCTAATCCAGAGCAAAGCCCTAACTCTTTTCAGTTCTATGAACTCTGAGAGAGGTGAGGAAGATTTAGAAGAAAAATGTGAAGAAAGCAGAGGTTAGATCATGAGGTTTAAGGAAAGACACTGTCTCCATAACATCAGAGCAGCAAGTACTGATGGAGAAGCTGCCCCAGGTTCTCCAGACCTCGCTAAGATAAGAAACAGAAGCGGCTACTCTAAACAACGGGTTTTTAGTGTAGACAAAACAGCCTTCTGTTGAAAGAAGATGCCATCTAGGACTTTCATAGCTAGAGAGAAGTTAGTGTTTGGCTTCAAAGCATCAAAGGACAAGCTATTTCCCTTGTTAGGGTCTGATGTAGCTGGTGAACTTAAGTGAAGCCTGTGTTCTTTTGCCATTCTGAAAATTGTGGGGCCCATATGAGTTATGCTAAATCTACTCTGCCTGTGTTCTATAAATAAAATAACAACACCTGAACAACAACACATCTGTTCACAACATGATTTACTGAATATTTTAAACCCACAGTTGAAATCTATTGCTCAAGGAAAAAAAAAGTTTTCTTTGAAAATATGACTGCACATTGATAATGCACCTGGTTTCCCAAGAGCACGGGTAGAAATGTTCAAGGAAATTAATATTTTCATGCCTGTTAACACAATATCCATTGTGCAGCCAGTGGCTCAAGGAATGATTTTTCTTTTAAGTCTTATTATTTAAGGTATATATTTTGTAAGGTTATAGCTGCCACCAACAATGATTCCTCTGATGGATCTGAGCAAAATGAATTGAAAATCTTTTGGAAAAGATTTACCATTCTAGATCCCATTAAGAACATGTGTGGGGTGCCTGGGTGGCTCAGTTGGTTAAGCGTCTGCCTTCAGCTCAGATCATGATCCCAGGATCCTGGGATTGAGCCCCACATTGGGCTTTCCTTCTGCTGCTCCCCCTACTTGTGCTCTCTCATTCTCTCTCTCAAATAGATTTAAAAAAAAAAAACTTAAAAAAATGTATGATTCTTGGGAAGAGCTTCAAGCATCAACACGAACAGGAGTTTGGAAGAACTCTCATGGTTGACGTTGAGAAGTTCAAGACTTCCGTGGAGGAAGTAGCTGCAGATGTGGTGGAAACAGCAAGAGAAGTAGAAATAGAAATGAATCCTGAAGATGGGACTGAGTTGCTGCAATCTCTTGATCAAACTTGAACAGATGAACATTTGCTTCTTATGGATGAACAAAGAGAGTTGTTTCTTGAGATGCAATGTACTGCTGGTGAAGATACGGGGAAGATTGCTGAGATGACAGTGAAGGATTTAGAATATGGCATAAACTTAACTGATAAAGCTGTGGCTGGTTCAGATGATTGACTTCAATTTTGAAAGAAGTTCTATGGGTAAAATGCTGTCAAATAGCACTGTATGCTACGGAGAAGTATTTGTGAAAGGAAGAGGCAATTGACGTGGCTGACTTCAATGTTGTCTTATTTTAAGAAGTTGCCACAGCCACATCAACCTTCAGCAACCACTACACTGATCAGGCAGCAACTCTCAACATCGAGGCAAGACCCTCCACCAGCAAAAAGATTATGATTTGCTGAAACTCATATTGATGGTTAGAATTTTTTTTTAGCAATAAAGAGTTTTTAAATCAAGAACATTGAAAAATATTAAAAATTAAATTAACAACATTTTTTTCAATGCTATTGCATACCTAATAGACTACAGCTTAGTATAAACCTAAGTTTTCATTTGACTTACTTTATTGCAGTATTTGCTTTATTGCAGTGGTCTGGAACCTAACCCATAATATCTGTGAGGTATGCCTGTATTAAAATGTAGTAGATTTACACAAAGCTTTCTGGCACCTGTCTTTTGTCAGTTACTATACATTTGATTAGGCCAATATTATGTTTTCTGCATGAATTTTTTTCTGTTAACCAATAAAGAATTCCTTTCAAAACAAATCTCAGTGTATGTCTAAGTGAGTGAAAGTCTGTGCTGCTTATAATCATACACGATATTATGTGTTTGGGCAAGCTTTTAAAAGGGTTCTGGTTATACTGATCCTTAAAGTGATAAAGAGAAAACAGGGACACCTGGGTGGCTCCATTGTTAAGCATCTGCTTTTGGCTCAGGTCATGATCCCAGGGTCCTAGGATCTAGTCCCACATCAGGTTCCTTGCTCAGGGGGAGCCTGCTTCCCCCTCTGCCTACTGTTACCCCTGCTGTGCTCTCTCTCTCTCTCTCTGACAAATAAATAAGTAAAATCTTTAAAAAATAAAGTGATAAATAGAAAACAAATAAATAAAATAGATAAGTACACATTTTAGAAAACACATTTTAAAAAACATTTTAAAACACATTTTAGAAAAGCTTAACTTGTAGCATTAACTTCAAGTGAGGGTAGCAGAAGGGTGGGTTTAGAATTTGATACAGTGTTTTAAAAACATTCCAGTTGGCTAGTGAGAGTGAATCATAAATTTCACGAGAACCATGAAACCATATTGGCCAGAATGTCAGTGTTCATTTTAAATGTACTTTCATTTTAAAAATGTGTCCAATAGTTGCAGTTATTTTTTCACATATTGTATTTTTAGTAAGACATAATATTTACTTGCATTAGTAAATGTTTTGAAAAACTGGCTTCAGTCCTTCAGAGGGACATCAGTAATTTCTTATAGAATTTAGATTAGGACACATTTCATTTCTATTCTCATAAGAAGATTGACTTTGTGGGAGCTGAGACATGGAGGCCAAGTAAAACCTTCACATGACTCCACCTCTGATCCTACTTGTGCAGAGGATGATCTGCGTTGTGGCTGAGGGAATTAGGAAATTGATCTGGATTATTACCAAAAAAAAAGAATTATTTTGGTTTTCTAGGAAATACTGTTTTTATCCACACAATACAGATTATGAAACTGAGGCAGAAGAGACCAAGCAACCTCCCCAAGTTTACACAGCTAGCAGGTGGTGATGCCGATATTTGAACACAGTCTGGGTTTCTTTACCACTAGGTCATAGTGGCTTTTCCATCCAGGTATGTTGAAAGGTAATCTAGTATCAAGCTGGCTTCTTGAGGGAGCGTGTTGAATTCATGTTGTTAACTCCTGAGAGCCTAAAAATATTTGCTTCTGATGAAATGTTCTTTTACATGTTCTTTTCTATCTTCCTATTTTACATTCTTTTCCTTATAATATTTTAGCTAAGTGTGGAAGTTCTCTCATCATCATTCAAAACTATGTTCCATTAGTAAGAAGGGAAACATGAGAAATTTCATAAAAATTTTGAACCCAATTCCTTTGTTAAGAGTTCAGTTAAAAAACTGAACACACATATATCTTATATGAAGAATTTAGCCTAAAAGTAAAGAAAGCTACACCACTACACTTTCTCTGAAATAAGAGTTGTAAGGCTCAATGATATCTTCACAGAGTGTACTGTTGCCTTACAACTGACTTTTGGAATAATCCTGGAAAATAAATTGCTTGTGTGTTATTTTTTCAGTCTTATCATAAATTATTGCTAATGAAAAGTTTCTTCATGATGTAAAATAGTTTAAATTCAACATACATTGTAGATTTTCTAACTCCTAATTAAACTTACTGTTTATACAGTATATTGCAACATAAATTTCTGAATGAAGAGTCAAACCTTTCCAATACCAGGTGATATACATTTAAAAATGAATCTGGGGGCGCCTGGGTGGCTTAGTGGGTTAAAGCCTCTGCCTTCAGCTCTGGTCATGGTCCCGGGGTCCTGGGATTGAGCCCCACGTCGGGCTCTCTGCTCAGCAGGGAGCCTGCTTCCTCCTCCCTCTCTGCCTGCCCCTCTGCCTACTTGTGATCTCTGTCAAATAAAAAAATAAATAAATAAAAAATAAAAAAATCTTTAAAAAATAAAAATAAAGAAAAATAAATCTGACAGTTTTACTACTTTCTCTGGAATTTCTCTGTGACAGAGGAGAAAGAGAAAAATAAAAACAGTATAAATGCTCTTCATTCCCAGAAATAAGGTTTTCTTTAAAAAATGAGTTGATGGGGCACCTGGGTGGCTCAGTGGGTTAAGCCTCTGCCTTCAGCTCGGGCCATGGTCTCAGGGTCCTGGGTCTTGGGATCGAGCCCCGCATCGGGCTCTCTACTCAGCAGGGAGCCTGCTTCCCCCTCTCTCTCTGCCTGCCTCTCTGCCTACTTGTGAAATAAATAAATAAAATCTTTTAAAAAAAAAAGTGAGTTGGTACAGTTGAAAGACAACAGAAAAAAGGTTAGTTATTGTTTAATGGGTATAGATTTTTCAGAATTTATAGATGAAATGTTCCAGAGATGTTTCACAACAGTGTGAATATATTCCATACTACTCAACTGTACACTTGGAAACAGTTAAGAAGGTAAAGGTAATGTGTGTCTTCACTAAAATAAAAAAGTACTTTAAAAAATCCATATGTATCCTTCCATTTTCCACAAGATTTTTGTGCATCACATCTATATATGTCACATATATATTTATCTTACATCACATATCTGTGTATCTGTAGATCTGTCTATATGTATTTAGAAATGAATTTAGAACATACCTATTAATATAATAATATATAATATAATATAAACATATCTAGTTCCTGTTTTTTCCCCAGTGAGGTCTTACTATTTATTTTGTGCTACAGCTGGCCTTTTGCACTTCACAATATAACACAACTCTCTTTCTGTTGCTTTTTTTTATAGTTCGTGATAGAGGTATGTTGATGATAATGTTACAGTTATTGACAGCACAGCATTTGTGAGTCACTGCCATTCTTCTGTTGTTGGCCATTTTTACTGTAAAAAGTGCTATAGTCAATGACTCTGTATAAATTTTCTCACAGATGCATTCCTGTAATTGGAATTCTCAATCACAGATATGTATATTTATGTTTTTTCCATTTTTAAAAGATTATTTATTTATTTATTTATTTGAGAGACAGCAAGGGAGAACATGAGTGGAGGTGGAGGGACAGAGGGAAAGATAGAAACAGATTCCCCACTGAGCAGGGAGCCTGATGTGGGACTTGACCCCAGAACCCTGGGATCATGACCTGAGCCAAAGGTCATGATTAACTGACTGAGCCACCCAGCCACCCCTGTTTTTGTTTTTGTTTTTTTAATTTTAATTTGTCCCACAAATGAACTTTCATAAAAGCATTCCTTTCTGGTATTGCCTTGCCAACACAGGGTATTATCAATTTAAGCAATTTATCTAAAAAAATTAACAGTATTTGCTAAGTAATTTTAATGATCATATTATTGTTTTAACTTACCTTTCCTTGATTACTAGTAAGATGAGAAGTTTTTCCTATGTTTGTTAGTGATTTGTATTTTTTCTGGATACCTCTTGTTCTTATCCCTAGATGACTTCTCCCTCTTTATTATGATTATTTATGTTTTCTTATTGATTTACAAGAAACTTTTGGTAATTTGTTAAGGAAGAATCTCACTATAGAAATTGTTATAATATTTTATATAATCGGATAAATTAACAGTGCACAAGCCATAGTGCCTTGTGACATCAGTGTTGTCTCAGTGGCCCTCAAGCATTCTCTTTCTTTGGTTGTGAAACTGTTCTCCTTTTTCACTCTTCCTTTCTCATAGAGCATTTTATAATTCACCCTTGGGCTTTCTATCTTTTATTTATTTATATTTTCTTCTGTAGGTTTTCCAGGCTCTCCAAAAGCATTCATTTGATTTCTTTTATAATTTCTTGAATCTCTAATCCTTTTAGACTAACATTTAAATTTTATTTAATACTCTTTGAAGATAATTTGATTTTCGTATACTCTAATGTTTCACTCTGTGTTCTTAGTCCTAGAGTACACTTGTTTTCCCTAGTGGATTGTTGAATTTGCCATTATTGGGTTGTTGTGTCTTTTGGACAGATTATATCTAGTCATGAAACAGCTGACTCAGAGTCATCTTATAGTTTCCATAAGTCACTACCCTGTTAAGGCTGCATGTGCTAGTGATGGTTCATCAAAGTTTGGGTAGGCCTGACAAGAGGCAATGAGATCCTCAGGAAATAGGAAACAAAATAGTTTTCTGTGAATTAAATTATATAACCACATGTAATATGTAAATTAGCTTATATATAAGTATATATTTATATATGTTGACTTTTATATATATGATATATATTTATATACATGTGTATTTTATATATATACATATATATATATATATATATATATATATGAGAAAATGCTTAGATATGGAAATAGCCTATCTGAATGAAGACTCTTGTGTGGACAGAAAAATAGGCTCATGTAGATGTTCTGCACTGCATTGCTTCTCAGAGAGCAATGAATCATCTGTACATGCATGATACACAGCAAAAATGGTGAAATCACTCAAAGGCAAACATTTATATAACATTCATATTCATGATAGAGTTTGTGGTAATGGACCAATTGATTAAGAACTCCTTGTTGTGGGAGATAAAATTTTTAAAACGGAGAGTTATTAAAACTGCCAGATTCTAATGCAAAATAAATGAGAATGTTATCAACCGATCCATGGAAGCTGAAACAGAGCAGCACTTTAAACCTAGGCCTTGTTGGTATCGCGTTCTGAATCTCTACCCTGATGGGCTACTGAAATAACATGGGAATAGCACAGGTACTTTTGAATCCAAAACCGAGCTTAGGCCTTAGAGATTTTGGACTTGGGGCCTAAAACAACAGCTCCAGGACCTGGCACAGGAACCCCAAAGACCTCACTTTCCTGAACCATGTATATGGAATCAGGTTTTCTTGAGAGAAACTGTTTTCAACAGATACAGAGCACAAGAAAAAACTTCAAACTGATTGATAATGAACAGAGTAATTGCTAGAAAACACCTCCTTTCCCTCAGCACTGAGTATGTGCTGGATAAAAAGTATTTTTAAAACAGAACTTTTAAATATAATCACAAGTGAAGTATAAATATTAAATAAAATAAATGTCTCCCATACAATCATCATTATTCTCCATGTTTGCAAATTCATTCCTGCCCTTTATTTGTCTTCCAAATACTCATTTTACTTTTTTTTTTACGTGACTATCACTGGATTAAATTTAGTCTTTAGAGAGTAGAAGCTTGTGCCACCCACCTTTCTTAACATACAGCCTCTAGTGAAATCAAATTTTTTTACCTTATTTGGCTTTCCAACCCAGTGAGAAGTAACTTTATTTTAAATAAAGGAGGAAGTTGCTTATCCTAAAAAAAAAAAAAAAAGACATCTCTTGTGGTTTGTAGTCAAGTGGCATGGTTTTTGATCAATTATTCTTTTTATCCATTTGAACCTATAGAATCCTTTCTCAGGCAACAGAAGGAATCTTATAGAATTGACTCAGAATCTGAATATGCCATTCCCATATACTTCAGCATATCTCAGAACTGTACATAAAATTGGGGCACCTGGGTGGCTCAGCAGGTTAAGCCTCTGCCTTCGGCTCGGGTCATGATCTCAGGATCCTGGAATCGAGCCCCACATCGGGCTCTCTGCTCAGCGGGAAGCCTGCTTCCCTTCCTCTCTCTTTCTGCCTGCCCCTCTGCCTACTTGTGATCTCTCTCAAATAAATAAAATCTTTAAAAAAGAAAAAAAAAGAACTGTACATAAAATCATTTCGAGAAGTTGCATTTGCAAATTTGGTGTTAATCATGGAGTATGAAAGAAGGTTGATATGAAAGTATGAAATGGAAGAACCTTTGAATAGTTTAGGGGAGATTATGAAACCTAGAAATAGAATTATGTAGTTGAGAGTGTTTTTGGCAACAAAATGCCTGCAGCCTTCATATTACCATTTGGCAAAAATTGTCATTAGCAGTATTACTATTTCATGGGCAATGCCGCATGTAAATTAGCCCCATATTGTAATGTGGACTAGAAGTGGTTTCAAATAACTACATCACGATTAAGTTTTATGTCAGCGTGAATCTGTCCAATGACACTGGTTGTCAGGACTAGAGTGTTGTTACATTTCGTAAATCACCATGGCTTAGTCACTGTGGTTACGGATTCTATATCCTATTCATTTTTGCAGCAGCTGCCGTGCAGTAGTTGCAAGGTACACAAAAAAAGGACTATACTGAGTCAAGGATTACGACCACTGAGGAATAAGTCAGAATAGTCAAACATAGAGTAAAGCCTTTGGTACCTGGTGTAGCAGTCAGCATTTCTACACAGCTGTCAGGGTATTGGTAGACATACATGACCCTATAATAACACGAACTCCAGAAGCATAATCAGAATCAATAAAAACTTAGAAAGTTTATAACAAATGAGGAATTCACTATTTTAGTTCCCTCAAATTCTTGGATAATTGGTGACCCATGTACAACATCTCTATGCAAACCAGGATATTTGATTAATGAGATCTATGTTATGACCATAGTGGATCGTTGAAGACAAATTAAACCAAAATTTCAGCAGCTATATTATAAAACCGGGTTTATGAAAAGTCAGCAATTAGCAATGCGGCCATCGACATCAGTATTGACATATTTTGTGGTAAGAATAAAAAGTATTGCTCTAGAAAGAAGTAGCAATTTGTAGGTTTTTTTATATTTAAGTTACTATTAAAACAAGGACCTTTTATTAAACACTGGGACTTCTTGTAATCACTGAGTTGTTATAAAACCTTTTGTATGTTTCTGGACTACAACAGTTCCAATCTATGTGACTAGGGGGTAGGATGGATTTGTGGGAGAGGGTAAGTCAAAATAGGACATATGCATTATTGACTGCACAAGAACAGTGTTTTTGTATTCTTATTCTTTAGAGTCTGTGAATAAATGAATCCATAAATTAGAATACATTAGCCCTTATTTTTCCATATTATCAAGTGTAGTTCTTCTGTGTATTTGCACTGAAGCAAAATATTAACAAGAAACTGGTCAATTAATTTTTAATTTTATCTCGCTTACAACTTTGTTCATACCATTTTTTTTTTCTGGCATTTAACAACAGTTTATTTATTCTGCAAGATTTCCATTCATTTCTGCCTTATTTTTAACAACCTCTTTTGCTGTGTGTTTTAAAACCTACCATTGACCAGCACGTGGAGTGGAGGTAGAGGTAGGGGCTGAGGAGGGGGTTGTATGGGTTGATGGGAGATATGTTTAATAGAGGTCAGAAAAACAGCACATTTTTAAAGCATTTAACTGAAATGTTGCAGACATCAGACACCAGCCTTTAGTGCCCAAGCAGCCATTTGCCTAGATTGCAGCCTCCTAACTGCAAGAAGTGTGTCCTTTCCCAGGCTCCTTTTTTCCATGTATTTTTGGAAGTCCCAAGGAACTTGTACTTTTCCCACCCATCTGCCCTGGGTTGCTCAGACTGTTGTCCTCCTTTTCTGGGGTTGTTTCTTGCGCCTCGAGTGCAGCTTCCCTCCCGTAAGATGGCTTCTCCTCCACCTCGACAAGCTGTTCTTCTAAGCTGGTCGCTCAGAGCACAGCTAAATCCGAGCTTGACTATTACAACAGTACTTATTGAAAATGCCAGACACAGGCAAGAATGACCACAACTCAATTCTAGATATGACCGCTCTCAGGATCTGTAAGACTAGGTCCCTTGTTGAGCAAAGTTTCCTTGCTTTGCCTTCAACCACGTTTGGTAGGCCAGTTTACCTATCCTAACTAGGTCACTCCGAAACAATTTATGACCACTTATCTTCCACCCCATCCCCACTGCCCTTAATGTGCCAAAGCTTAGCAGAGGAAAGCAAGTTTCCACCTTATCTCCCTTTTGCGCAGTCACAGACCAGCTTTCATATTCAAATAAAATAAAACAAAGCGGCGGAATTGTAAGTTCATAGAGACAGGAAGAAACCTATTTAAAAATATATCATTATGCAAAATGGTTGTCTCCTGGGTATTATAACACATTTACATAACCAAAAGCTTATTAAATTTTCTCCCATATCAAGGAAGCATTGTGCATGCAAATAATTCAAAACGCAACCTGTTAGAGGAATAAGAAAGGCTGATGGTTTAAAAAGAAAAACACAAATGTGTCCTATCCTCACTCCTGCATCTGTTTGTAGTCATTGTCAAAACTGGGGTCCATTCACTGCTAGAAAATCCAGTTTCATACGTAGAGAGAACACAAGTGAAAGAAGACATGCCTCAGTTACTTAAGTATTAAGTATATATGATTATTTATAGAACATAGACTTTGTGTGTGACACCACTGTAAATCCGGTGCCTACAATAACATAAAGTTCCCTGAGGATGTAATGTAGAAATATGAATGACTGGGAACTAATTAAATATTTCCTGTAATTCTGTGTTAATTTGATTCAGTTATCATTAGCAGATTATCCCACACCAGCCCATACCAGATACTGTCAAAAATACAGATATTTATAACAAAGGTTCTAAATTTTCAGGAATCTATGATCTAATTGGGTAAAAATTTGTGCATGAAAATTAGAAGTGATAAAATAAGTAATATATAAAGAAATTACAAGGTAATACATTGTAAGTATAACAAGAAAATAAAATTGGGATATGGAATCAAGTTATTAAGAGATTATAGGAATTAGCTTAGCCCAAAAAAAGTGATGCCTTTTTAGTTATGATAGAATATTCCTGAAATATAGAGGCATGAATTAGCAAATTTCAGAAATATAAAGACTAAATAAGGGAAATACATGAAATGAGATGATGGATCCAGTTGATAGACACTTTTTAAATGTCAGACTGAACTGTTGGGGTTGAGTTCAAGAAGCAACATTAAAATTCTTACTCCAGAGGGTACATGCACATACATTCCATGTTTGATTAATTGTTTTTGGTTGGTAAAATCATATTTTAGTGAGTAAAGCTGGTGTACGCCTGTGAAATATTTTAGTGATGGAAGAAACTAGAAGCAAATTAACCTCAAAGATTCAGGTAGGCCTTCAGCCATGAAAGAATGGAGTTGGCTTTGGAAATATTTAAGTAGCTGCTGATGGAAAGTAAAGGAGTTGTGTTTACTTTTAAAAGAGATCACATTTGAGGTAGGATACAAGAAACAGAGGTACATGTGGAAAATGTTAATGGGGATGGGTCTGAATATGTGACAGCTTATCATCAACATTTTCATCAAAACCAGGAAGAGTGGCTATGGAAAATTCACCACCATAGGTGATAGGATGGAGTATGGTATAATATACTATACTTGATTTATAAAGAGACCGAATTTGTACCTAAAATATCAGTAACAAGGTGAGGGTAGGGCAGTGAAAGTAAAGAAAAATCATTTTCCTAACCTGGGGCATTTTTAAGATGGTATGTCATTGACAAAAATAAAGTAGCCTGGTGCTGATTGGAGGGGCTGGTGAATCCCTAAGACAACATGACAAATTTGGTTTGAAGTCTTAGAAGAACCAACTTGGAAATTTTTGCTAGACTTAGAGATGCAATTATTTAAAAGCACAAGGTCATTTTAAAGTGGGATTTAGAAATCAAATCACCTGAAATAGAAGGACTTTGGGAATCAGAGAGGCTATATTCTTCATCTGAGGTAACAGCTAAAAATATGAAGTGAATATAAATCTAGAGGAAATGTGAGTTCTATAAAAGAGCAAGTCCCTGGGGAAGAATCTTAGTGTCACATTGTGGTTTGGGTCACTCATTCAGCTAGGAAGGAAGTTCAACTTTTCTCTAGAAATCAAAGATTAAAACTAATGATAAAAATATGTGTAAACTGCTTTCAAGTACAATGTGTATTTGATCTTCATGTTAACCATGGGGTATGCAGGATAGGCAGTGTTATTCCCATGTTGGATTAGGAAAACCAGACTTTCATTGCTCTGTGAACTCCTCCTCTGTCAACCCTCTGGTTAGAGGAGGAGGATCTTGAAGACCAGGAAATGAGAGACGCAGGAATGTGGATAAAAGTGATCATGAGGTGTAACGGAGAGCCCTGGAAGCTGAAGCGAGGCCTTCCTCTCTCCCGTTCACTCCCATCCCATGCTGTGTGCATGCTACTGTACCAGTCACAGTTTTGTGCCTATGCAGGTGGACTCCAAAAACAATCCCTGTGTTTTATTTGTATCCTTTACTTCTCAGCATTTAACACAGCACTGATGGGAGATCAGTTAAGTTTTCCTTGTATGCTCACTATCTGCAAAGTGTCGTTCCAAGGGAATTGAGAGGTAAGAAGTGAAAATAGAAAATATGGTTCCTAAACTCAGGTACCTTATAATCTAAATCTAGATGAGACTCTCTTCATTTGAAATTAGAATGCTTTCCTGTGGGATGTTACTTCTTGTGAGTGGAGAATGAGGAAGCAAAGGGAAATCTGCAAAACTGCCATTTGAGAAAATGTAGATATGAACATGGGTGCTCTCACTGAGATGCAGGGTGGAAGATTGAGGATTGAGTCGTGAGCAGTATTCTTGACTGGAAGGGTCTTGGGGTCGGGGAAGGAGACATAGGGTGTCATTGTGAGCAAGAACAGCCAGCCAAATAGACAAAGTAGTGAAGGTGTGGAGAAAAACTAGACAAGTTGAGTATAATAGTGTCAAGCAGAAAGAAAATCCAGAGAGGGTGCGATGTGTGCATGTCTGCCCATATGAGTTTTTGTATGTGAGTGTGACTACACGTGTGTGTGTGTGGTTGAATGGATCTATAAACATGTCTGCATTCAACACAAATGAGTGGGAGCAGAGGACAGTTTGAAGGCACTAAGGAGAGAACAGAGTCTCAGAGTGGCTACATGAATGAGCAGTAAGGTCAAGTGCATTTTGATGGTAGAGGATGATCCTTCATCATGTAGATCTGATTATGTTTAATGACATAAAGGAAGGAGACAGATGAATGAGACAGAATATAGGCTGCCATTGATGAGGATAGGTGACAGGTCACCCTAGGAGGAGGAGATGTTGGTCAGGGGTCAGGGAAGTTTTGGCCTGACGGAGAAGGATGGGCTGTCTCCATTTTTTGACACTGGAAAGAAGGAGAAGAGATAGGAGAGGAGAATGGGATAAAGAAAGTATTGGGTGAAGTAGAGGGCAGCTCTGGTAATGAGCTCATGATAGATTCGATGGTCTGTCTATAGTTTTCCTGGAGAATTAGATGGTGAGGCCGCCTGCCTAGGATGAGGTTGATGCAGACTGAAAAGAAAGGAGGGTCAGTGGAGAACAGCCACACTGTGGGAGGTGATCAGTGAAAGACAAAGATAATGGGAATTTGGAGGGAGCACAGATCAGCCCAGGGAAAATGGAATATTCAGTATTTGAGGGAAGGAGGGAAGAAACCACAAGGGGAGAGAGAGATTCCAAATATTTATGATAGAGGGGAGAAGAGCAGGAGCTGAATGCTTTGTTTGTCAGGCAGTGGAATGGTCGCAGGCAGGGGAAATATGTTTCTGAAGAATTTACTCGGGGCATCTGCAGCAGCATCTAAGACTTTGCATTTTCTGATAAACAATATTTTGTTGTTTTGTGCCAACCATCATATATAGAGGTGGTCCATTTCTTTAGCTTCCCACTAAAATAAAATTCTTCTCAAAATTAAGCGCTTTAAAGAAAGATAATTCTCAGGTAGAGGAAAAATCCTTCTGCCTTTTTCCAGGCCGTTTTAGAAAGAGCTTTTAGAAAACATTGATATATGTGTTCTCTAAGTCTAGAGTTCCGATTAATGGGCATGTTGGCATGTTTCCGCTTCCTTCACCTGCTGGCTAACTCAGCTCTGGGAAATCTCTTCAGGTCAAATTAAGGGTAGAGGACAGAGTACTAATGCCCCAGGAGATGGCTGTATATAACTTCCATTTAAATGCCACCAATGAAAAAATTGCTTTGGTATAATTTAAAACATTTGGTTAAAGAGAGAGTTACTTTGTAATTAAATAACACTGCTTCCTTCCTATCTACCCCATGGGTATGAGAGTTAAGAACTAAAACAATTTAATAAGATAATATTTCAAGTGCATACAGTACTTCCCTTTCCATATGCAGAGCACTTTAAATCCAAGGGGAATGGTGTATGCAGAGCAATATAGAAAGCTAGGCTTGTGGAAGAAAGCCATTGCCTAAATAAACACACAAAATAGCAAATAAAAGCACAGTCTCCTTATTTTCAAAATCTGTTTGATAGAATGGCCATGGCTTATTTTCCTGTAGTGCAGGTGCTTACTTACTGCAGGCCATATTCAATACAAAAAAATAAAATAAAATAAAATTCTGAAGGTTTATACAGCCTGCCCATGCTACACAGAGACCAGATGGGAGCTTGGGGTTGTTTTGTTTATCATATGGCTTCTAATGTTGGAGGAAGTTGCCTCAAGGAAGAGAGACTGTTTAATTCCAAAACCCTTGGTATTCTAATAGTTGCAGATATACTGCTTCTGCACAGAACACAGTTTTACATTTATGGAGTGATTAAAATTTTGGGAGTATGGTTTTTCTCACAGTGTGATAATGGACATTTAATCACATAACATGTGCCTTCCATTTGTGAAATATCATGTAGCATTCAGCCAAGTTCATGGGGTTGTTACCAGCTCCATATCTCATGTCTGTAGCATGACTTAACTTCCCCAAAATGGCTTTTACATATCTTCTGGTTCTTTTTACACCTTTGTACTCTCTTCTGCACAGGGCCAGATTCCTGTCTGGGAAATTAGAAGCCATTTGTTGAGAATTACTTAAACTTCTTTCCAGTTTGGTCATCTGTATAGTTTTTATAGTCATCCCTCCCTTTCTTTATTCTTTATCAAAGAGGTATGCAACCCCTTTCAGAGCATCATCTCTTTTGGCCAGGACCCTATCCTGGTCTTAAGGTCCTATTTCTCCACCTGCCTAGATGTGTGAGTATTATTTCTCCTGATTTCCCCATTGCTGTGTTTTGTTCACCTCTTTCAACTTCATATGATCTCTTCATCTGCCTGCACTTTGAAAAATGATTTCATTCTTAGAAACTACCTTTTTTGAAGCAGAGCCTCTAAATTTAGTGCCTGAATCTTGGCAGTTCCCTTATCTCTACCCCATTGCTGTAACTAATTCTTAGTCTAAGATTCATTTTCTACCTGACCATTTATTTGAAAATAAAATGCCTTTAGTTTCTAAATCTGTGGCTTTGGCCAGCTTAATTACCACTGTTTTAATCACACACAGTTTCATTTCCCCAGTGCTATGCCCCTTCATTTTCCCATATACTCCAGAAATTTTTTTCTCACTTCTTACAGTTTTTTCTGCAAGCCCTGAAGATGCTTGAGACTTTCCTGTTGTAATAAGCAAAAGAGAAAAAAAAATCTGTTGGTTTTGCTTTCTTCCTTCAAAATAACATCCTGTTTCTCCTTATCTCCCTAAAAACTCCAATGTTTCAGTCCCTTATAGTCTGGCTTCCATGGTTACTACTTAGGGAAACTGTTCTCTAACATCACCGACCTCTAAAATGGCTGATTTTAGTATTTGCTTATCATATTTATACACTTGTTACTTGATTCTATTTGAAACTTTGAAAGAACCTCCTCATTACATCCCCGGGCTTTTAGATTATGTGCTCCTTTTCTATCACAAATAGGAATCACCATGGTGAAAATCTAAATATATGGGCTGCTGATTTGAAGGGCACATGCGCATGATATTTATAGCAGTATTATCAATGATAGCCAAATTATAGAAAGAGTCCAAATGTCTGTCAACTGATGAATAGATAAAGAAGATGTGGGGTGTGTGTGTGTGTGTGTGTGTGTGTGTGTGTGTGTGTGTGATGGAATATTACTGAGCCATCAAAAAGGTGAAATCTTGCCATTTGCAATGCCATAAAGCTAGAATGTATTATATTAAGCAAAATAAGTCAGTCAGAGAAAGACAAATACCATATGATTTCACTATATGTGGAATTTAAGAAACAAAACAGATGAACATAGCGGAAGACAATAAAAAGAGAGAGAGAGAGGCAAACCATAAGAGACTCTTAACTATAAAGAACAAATTGAGAATTGAGGGACGCCTGGGTGGCTCAGTTGGTTAAGCGGCTGCCTTCGGCTCAGGTCATGATCCCAGCGTCCTGGGATCGAGTCCCACATTGGGCTCCTTGCTCGACAGGGAGCCTGCTTCTCCCTCTGCCTCTGCCTGCCACTCTGTCTGCCTGTGCTCTCTCTCTCTCTCCCTCTCTCTCTGATAAATAAATAAATTTAAAAAATTGAGAATTGATGGAGGGAGGTGGGTGAAGGATAGCCTAATGGGTGATGGGCATTGAGGGGGGGCACCTGTTGTGATGAGCACTGGCTGTTGTATAAAAGTGATTAATCACTAAATTCTACTCCTAAAACCAATTTAACACTATAAGTTAATTAACTAGTATTTAAATAAAACCTTGAACGTGGGAAAAATATATATGGACTGTAGAGCCTTTACAGACCTATCTTTCCATTCTGGCCTCTGATACTGTGTGACCTTCACAGAGCTATTTAATTCTTCCAAGGCTCATTTATTCATCTGCGGTAGTTAAACTGTCTCCAGAGATTTGCTATTAACATTAGGGGTAAAGGGGAAAAAAAGATTAGTGATAATGGATATTAACTTTTAGCAAGTTCATGATCCATGTGAAGAACTCAGTAAGCAGTTAATGCTGCACTGGTCCCTGACGTCGCTAACTCCACCATCACCCCACAATCACTGCGTCGCCATCACTGTATAACCATGATCATCACCTTTGTTTTCAGACAGCAAGGTCCTCTGTAGGCTTGTTTTCACTCAGTTATCCCTTTCTTGACACATCTGCTTCCATCAACAGTAGCACAACAACTGTAACAAACAGTGTTGCAAATAGCTTCATTGTATCACTTTCTTTGTAAAACAAAAAACAAAAAATTTCCAGTTATGACCCATTGCTTTATAGTATGTCATTTATGTCATCTGTAAGATATTATTCCATACATGTCATGTTTCAGTCACAAGATATCACATACTTTCAGTTTTCTGCACCTTAGTTTGTTGTCCTATCAGTCATTAATAACATATTGTCCTCTGTTATTTGCTGATGTTTCCCGCTCATGCAGTCCAGCTGAATTATTATCTCCTTCTTAAAGCAATTTTTATAGCTCCCCATTTGGGAATAAATGATTAAATAGTCCTTCTGTTATGTTTATTGAGAACTTTTTACAGTTTTATGGTATACATGTTATTCTGCTTTGTAGTATAATGAGTTATGTATATGTCTATTTGACCACCCTTCTCCCTGTTCTGAAAGCTACTTAGGGTAACCACATTGTTTCATTCATTTAATTACAGCCAGCTTACCCCTCAAATGGGTGATTTCTGAGACTGAAAGCTTTACATATACCTGCCTGCATATAATTTATACACACAATTTCAAGGGTATTTAAACATTGTAATTGTCCAGAATATGAAATTCTGGGCCATGAACTCTTATGGGCATGAAGAATCTGAGAGACGATCCCATTGGAAGAGGCACCCATGATAAAATATCATAAAACAAGCAACCTGCATTGACATTTTCCTTGCCTGCTGATAAAATGGTAGATACCTGCATTATATAAGACCTAGATAGTTTCAATATATGTTACTTAGTGGTTTGTGGCCTGCTTATTGTTATATAGAGTACATAGCTATTCATAGCCAATGAAAAGCCTTTATTTTTCTATGTGTCTGAGGCAAAATGAAAAGAAAATATAATGGATATAGACTAAAATATTTAAATTAATTTACTATTCCTTTGTGAGTAAAAAAGGATTTGTACATTACTGTGAATTTTTTTGTTTTATTTTATTCAGTTCTTGAAAGATAATTCACATATCCTTCTGAGTAATCCTTATCCTTACCTTACATGGCCTAATTTTATATCAAATAGTGCTCATGAAATCTTTATATCAAATTGGTTTATTTGCTTCCAAGATGTTTCAAAAAAAAGTATTTCCTTAATTTGTATATTCTCTAAAAAAGATACAATTTAAATATAGAATTTTTTTATTAATGAAAATCCTCTCAATATGTAAAAATAACTTTTCTTTCCAGAAAAGTCAAGGAGGGGCACCTGGGTGGCTCAGTGGGTTAAGGCCTCTGCCTTCAGCTCAGGTCATGATCTCGGGGTCCTGGGATCGAGCCCCGCGTTGGGCTCTCTGCTCACCAGAGAACCTGTTTCCTCCTCTCTCTCTCTGCCTGCCTCTCTGCCTACTTGTGATCTCTGTCTGTCAAATAAATAAATAAAAATCTTAAAAAAAAAAAAAAGAAAAGTCAAGGAAACTAGGCCAAATGAGAGATGAAAAATGAGGGCTATAGTTGAAGAAAATGAATTAATAACATATAAGTTATTTCATTACATTATCATGTGTTATAAAATTTAACCTAAGAAAATTTTAGTTAAATTCATTAACTAAAGGAATATCTTAATTGTTTGAAATTATTTCTTTTACTTCAGTTTGGTTACTATATCTTTGGTTTCATCTTAAAGTGTTTCTACCTTGGAAAATTATACTTAATGACATAATTAATGAATTAGGGTATTATTTTTTACTAAAATGTGATTAAAAGCACAGGAGATAAGCAGAAACAAGCAATTGAGTACATTTGAGCATCATATAATGTATATATGTGTAGCATTTCACAATAAAATTCATTTATTGGTTGAAGATCATGCCAGCTCCTTATTTGGTCAAAGTTGAAGAAAAAAATTTGGTATTCGAGTTATTTCTGAGAATGGCAGTTACACACACACACACACACACACACACACACACATCTCAAGGATATTTCTTTCCTAGGGGTGACTGGCATATCCTTCAGTAAAGGAGACTAAATTCATTGTACTGAGTTGGATAGGGCTTTTCCTAACAGAGAACCTAAAAGATATTAAAAGCTAATTAGGAATGTATAGCAGGTTAATTTTCCATGTTAATAAGTCTTATTAAAGTAAGTAACCCATAAAGTATCAAAAGATTGTTTTGGACAGAACTAAATTTAATGACGCTACCAAGTTATTGTTTCCTAAAAATAAACTAGGAGCTAGAAAAAGCAAATGAAGGCAAAAACTCAAGTCCAGCTCATCTTGCTTTTTTGTCAGAAGGAAAACAACAAACATAATGTCCACACAACTCTATTAAATAGTGGCTGCTGGCAAAGAATCTGTGAAGTAGCAGCTGTCCATGCAGGTGGACTGCATCCCTTTTAGAATTCTAGCTAGAAAAAATCATGCCATTTGCCAGGATAAATTTTCCCTCAGCAAAACCTAACTGGGTATGAATTCTAGCTAGATTCAATGTCCAATTACTGAGCCTACCACAGGACACTATAATAGCAGTATGTCCAGTTCTCTGAATAAATTTGTCAGCTGCATTCAACGTGCAATTTAGATATATGGCATATAGTAGAAACCAAGAGGAAATATTCAAATACTATAATTTTTCTTTTTGCCAAACTTATAATTTCTAAAATATATTAGCGTCATTTTAATCTTGCCTTCTAGCTAAATAGCTTGGGTTATTTCCCTGCTGGAAAAATAAAGTTGATTCCATTGACACTCTTTCCTATTACCTCCTACAGTGGGGGTTCTCACTCCTTCTTGGCGGTCCTAGGGGACAGACAGAGCAGCTGCATACAGCAGCAGACAGCAGTGAAACTCCTGCAGTCCCAGTTCAGCTCGCACATCCTGGAGGGCAGTGAATTCCACACCTCCTGGTCTCCATGTAAGAGGAGAAACAAGAGGCATGCAGTGCCCTAAATATTCCCAAACAGGATGCTTCATTTACACATTTATACAAATGCCCTAAGTCTCTCCCCCTCCTCTTTTGACCTGCCCAGGTTCTCAGTTAGTAACTTCTTGAGGGTAGTCTCTGGCATGCCCAGTTAGTCCTGCAGTGCTGGCTCCTTTACATCTGAATCAGACTTGGCCATCCACTGGTATTTTTCACACATGCCAGTGTAGCATGGTTGCACTTAAGCATCCTTGGCAGCTAGGTTCAGTACCTGTGTGGTCTTTGCTTAGTTTTCTTCAATGTCCACGTTATGCAGGAGCTACTTTTTTTTTCTGTCCTGTCATATAGACTATAGTTGGTGTTATATTGGCCTATTTTTCCATCACCCTTTTCTTTAGGTTCTGTTATTTTTTAGGGAAGTGCAAACTTGTTTTTCCTTCGATTAAGTTTTTAAAATATGAAAATGCTAATAGATTTTACTGCCAGATTTTCTCCTCATCATTATACTTTCCTGTCTTCCAAGATGATAGTTGAAAATGGAAAATGTTCTTATGGTGCCAATCAGATAATACTCGTGTCAAGTTTGCATTTATCTGGGAGATATTGTACATGACCATTATGTTGCATAATATTTTTATATAAGAGTGACAGATTCTCATTATTATTCATATAGTGACTTAAGCCATGACACCGCATTTAAAGTTTACTTTAATGTAAAATGTCCACCTAGTAAATATAGAAAACATGTAAATATTGTGGAGACTTACTATGGATGGTCAAACTGAGTAATGTACAAATATCACTGTTTTCCAAAATACTTTATAGATTGGATGCAGTCTTTTTAAGATTGACCTCTTCCCCTTTTTCCTCCCATCTGCTTTAATCCCTTCTCTTCTTCTCTGTCTCCTCCTTGACCTTCTCTTCTCTTTTTCTTCCTTCTTCTTTTCCTCTTCCCTTTCCTACCCACTTTTTAAAAAAAGATTTTATTTATTTATTTGAGAGAGACAGAAAGCACAAGTGGGTAGAGGGGCAGAGAGAAAAGCAGGCTTCCCACTGAGCAGGGAGCCTCATGCTGGGCTCCATCCCAGGACCCTGGGATCCTGACTTGAGTGGAAGACAGACGCTTAACTGACTGACCCACCCAGGTGCTTCCCCCTTGCTTTTTAAGAACTTTGAAAGATAATACAGTAATTTATATGGAAGGGTAAATATGTGAGAAATAGCATATGTTTTGTTTTTTAAAAAGTAATAATGAGCAACTTGATCTACTAAGTGCTAAACCTTACTGTGAACTCATAATAATTAGCATTGGGCAGTTAAAGCATCAAGACAAAGGAAAATTAATTACCCCATCATTAACCCAAGTATGAGTAAAATTATAGAGTGATAAATGTGACCAGAGAAATTGGTAGATCAAAGAATTATTCAGTAAGTAGAACTGGCAAATTAATTATTTGAAAGTTAAAAAAATAAGTAACAAAAGAAAGATTGCTTTCTCATCATTCACCTAAACACAAAAGCAACGAAATAAATCATAAACATATTTGCATAAATTTTAAGTGCTATAGAATATACTTAAAGTTAAATATTATCATATGGTAACTGATAATTGGAACCCAAATAAAATTTTCAAAGAGTTACTTATAAATAATAAAATGAGAATTCTAGTGATAATGATAACATTATAGTACTAATGTAATATAGATTAATATTATACACAATTATAATGATATAGTAACAACATAATATATAAATAGTACTGTCATTTGCTGAAATCTTACATTCTGGAAAGAACTCTGATAAGTGGTTTGCTTTATTATATATATATATTATATATATAATATATGTGATATTATATATCACAGTTAATCCTCTATGAATCATACATTATAATCTTTATAATCTTCAGGAGAAGGGCATTGGGTTTAGTAAACTCTGAGTCATAATTTAAACCTTAGCCTGACTCCTTACATTTTGTTGAAAATACTTAGTGTGTAGTCACTTAGGTTGGTTTCATTTGAGTGTTGTTATACTGCTGAGATGAGCTTTGTGATACACACACACCCATGCTTATTTAAGAGAGAATTATCACTTTAACTGTTGTGTTTTAACCATTGAAAAGAATAAAATACTCTCATTTTATTCATTTAATGTCATGTTGATAGACATTCATATTGCTTGTTGATTTTTCCCTGCAACAAATAAATTAGCATGATAATTTTCTTCTATCTCTCAAAACATATTGAAGGAGTTCTTTCTTCTAAAATTGCTGGATGAAATGGAATGTACATTTTGAATGTTAACTAGATGTTATTAGAAATGATGTCAGGTACTCCTATATTGTTTTTGATATTCATATATTGTTTTTGACTTTAATGGAAATACATCTGTACATTGACCATTAATCTCACTTTAGATTTGTTTTAGAGGAGGAGTTATTTATTTTTTTTAGTGAGGAGGTTGTTTGTATTCTTTTTTAAGAAAACTGACATTTTTAGGGGCACCTGCATGGCCCATTTGGTTAAGTCTCCAACTCTTGGTTTTGACTCAGGTTGTGATCTCAGGTTCCTGAGATAGAGCCTGTGTCAGGCTCTGAGGCTCAGCATGGAGTCTGCTTGAGATTCTCTCTCTCCCTCTCCCTCTGCACCCCAACCCCACTCTCTTTCTCTTGAATAAATAAATAAATACTTTAAAATAGTTAATATTTTTTAGAAACAAACAGGCATGGCTTTATAAAATTTTACTCCCAATTGTTCTTACTCCCAATTGATTCTTACAATCAGTATTTAATGCTAATACAAAACCTTACTGACAAAAGTTCTTCTAGTTCTGTTGAATGAAGTCCTGGAGCAAGTAAAAGATAGAACATGTCAGAATTTTGGAGCAAATCAAGATTTAGTTAGAAAAAGAAATGAAAAATATGGTAACTGAGCTGTGACATATCAGGATGCCAAACATATTATGAGTATTATTCAAAATGAGAGTGAAAAGAATAAAAAGAAGTCTATGTAACTCCTGTCAGGGGTATAAAAGCAACTTGAGGATCAAAATCCACCAAGCAAAAGATTAACAGAAGACAAAGAATGATTAATTCAGCTAAGGTCAACAGGATATCAGATTGCTGTGGCTGATTCTGAAAGTGATTATGAAATTCCAGAGTCAGAATCAAATGAAGATGAGGTCACCAGGAAGAGCCAAAACAGCAGCACTAGAAAAAAATAAATGAATTTGGCACACATTTTCAATGAAGATGTAAAAGCCAGGATGATGGAGATGAAGTCCTTTTAAAAATGCCCTCTAGTATACAGAAATCTGTTGCATCTATACACTAATAAAGAGGCAGTAAAAGAAATTAAGAAAAAAAAAGGAGAAAAAAAAAGAAATTAAGAAAACAACCCCATTTACAAAAGCAGCATAAAGAATAAAATGTATAGGAATAAATTTAACCAAGGAATTAAAAGACCTATAATCTAAAACTATAAGACACTGATGAAAAAAATAGAAGATGACACAAATGGAAAGTTATATCATGTTCATGGTACCGATGAGAATTAATATTGTTAAAATATCCATTCTACCCAAAGCAATCTACAGAGTAAAAAATTCAACAAAGTTTTATAAGTAGAAGTAGCAATAGTATTCTTCACAGAATTAGAACTAAATAATCCTAAAGTTTGTATGGAAACACAAAGACCCCAAATAGCCAAAGCAATCTTGAGAAAGAAGAACAAAGCTGTTGGGGTATCACAATTCCAGATATGCTACAAAGCTATAGTAATCAGTATGGGTCTGGCACAAGAGAGACACATAGATCAATAGAACAAGATTGTCCAGAAAAAAACCCATACTTATATGGTCAATTAATCTGTGACAAAAGAGAGCAATAATCTATGTTAATGAAAATACAGTTTCTTCAATAAATGGTGCTGGGCATATTGGACAGCTACATGTAAAAGAAGGAAACTGGGGGCGTCTGGGTGGTTCAGTTGGTTAAGGATCTGCCTTCAGTTTAGGCGATGATCTTAGGGTCCTGGAATGAGCCCCACGTTTCCCTGGAATTGAGCCCTCCCCTAAGCAGGGAGCCTGCTTCTCCCTCTCCCTCTGCCTCTACCCCCCACCCCACCAGCCACTTGTAGTCTCTCTCTTGCTCCCTCTCTCAAACAAACAAACAAATAAATAAATCTTTTAAAAAAGAATGAAACTGGGGCACTTTCTTATACCATACACAAACATAAAATGAAAATGGATTAAAAACCTAAATGTGAGATCTGAAACCATAAAACTCCTTAAAATAATTGTGTTTCCTCAGTAAGGGAAACAAAACAGAAAATAAATTATTGGAACTATGTCAAAATAAAAAACTTGCACACTGAAGGAAACCATTAACAAGATGAAAAGGTAACCTACAGAATGGGAGAAGATATTTATAAATGACATATCTGATGAAGGATTAATACCCAAAATATATAAAGAACTTACACAACTCAACACCAAACAAACAAACAAACAAAACGAAACAAACAGGGACGCCTGTGTGGCTCAGTTGGTTGGACGACTGCCTTCGGCTCAGGTCATGATCCCGGAGACCCGGGATCGAGTCCCGCATTAGGCTCCCAGCTCCACGGGGAGTCTGCTTCTCCCTCTGACCTTCTCCTCGCTCATGCTCTCTCACTGCCTCTCTCTCAAATAAATAAATAAAATCTTAAAAAAAAAAAAAAACGAAACAAACAAAACAAAACAAAAACAACAATAATTTAACTAAAAAAATGGGCCGAAGACTTGTATAGACATTTTTTTCCTGAAGAAGACACACAGTTGGCCGACACATGAAAAAATATGCAATATCACTAATCATCAGGGAAATCCAAGTCAACACCACAATGAGGTATCACCTCACACCGGTCAGAATGGTGTATCAAAAAGAAAAGAAATAACAAGTGGTGGTGAGGAAAGGGAACCCTCACTCACTGTTGGTGGGAATGTAAATAGAAAACCGAATGAAGGTTTCTCAAAAAATTAAAAATAGAAATACCATTGACCTAGCAATTTTGGGTATTTACCCAAAGAAAACAAAACACTAATTCAAAATGATACATGCGCCCTATGTTTATTTTAACATTATTTGCTATAGGAAGATATAGAAGCAACCTGTGTCCGTCGATAGATGAATAGATAAAGATGTGGTATATGTTTACAGTGGGATAATTCCCAGCCATAATAAAAAGAATGAGTTTCACCATTTGTGACCACAGAGATGGACTCAGAGGGTATAAATGCTAAGTGAAATAAGTCAGACAGAGAAAGACAGATTTCACTCATTCGTGCAATCTAAAGAACAAAACAAATGAACAAACAAAAGAGACTCATAAGACAGAGAACAAACTGGTGGTTGTGGGGGACGGAGGGGGTTGTGTAGTGGGGATGGGGATAGGTGAAATAGTGAAGGGGATTAAGAGGTACAGACTCCTGATTATTAAATAAATAAGTCATAGAATGAAAAGTACATGTTCAAAAAAAAGAAAGAAACGTACATGTTGCATGGTGACAGATGGTAGCTACCCTTCACATGGTGAGCATTGTGCCATGTATAGAACTGTCTAATCACCATGTTGTACACCTGAGACTAATATAACATTCCATGTCAACTATATTTCAGTAATATGAATTTTTTAAAAATCTGTCCTTTGAAATTTTGTTCTATTCTTTGTTTTAATAACATTATCCTTATATCACACAAATGTTCTTCTAATAATTCCTGATGAGATTTTGATTAGAATTGAATTCATTGATTAATTTAGGTCAATTAGCATCTTCAAATACTTCAACATGTTATATTACCTCATTTATTCGTGTCTTTTTTATGTCTTTCAATAAAAATATATAACTTCATTTGCAAAATGTTTCACATTTTGGGAAGCTTTATTCCAGTATATTTTATAAAATTTTATTGCTCAACTTTTCTGTACTAAAATTTATATTCAATTACTGCTGGTTTAATAGAATGTTATTAAATTGAACATGCTGACCTTTTATCCAGCAACTTTTTGAACTCTCTCATTATTCTAATAGTGTCTCCATAGATTCTCTGGGTTCACATCATGGTCATAAATGTCTGTTTTCTTCAAAAAGTGTGTTAATTTTGACTCTGCTTTATGATTCTTATGCCCTTTCTTTACCTTTAAAAGTTTTCTTTTTCCCCCCAGACTAGGCTTCTGGTATAATGTTGAAAAGCAGAGGTAATAGCTGGTATTAATGCATTGATTTTTATGGAATGCTTATAAAGTTATACCATTAAAAGATCATATTTATTTTAGATTTGTCTGTTTGGGGAAGAGGGAAGACTATTTTTAAGACGTTACTTTCTATTCTGGTTTTTTATAATGCTTTTAGTCATGAATAGGTATTGAAATTTATCAAATATGTTTTTTGCATCTATTAACATTGATCGTATTTTCTGTCCTTTATGTGATGAAATTACATTGGTAGATTTTCTAAATCTGGACTGTCATTGAAAAAACCCTTCTTGTCTGCGATATATAAATATTTTAAATATACAACTGGAGCAGAAGGTTGGTTAATTATGCTCCATAGTTCACAGTGTGTTATCATTATTGATCCCTGCAAGGCTCTTGTCTTGTTTAATTCATCTTTTTTTATAAGTTTGACAAGCTTATAATTTCATTTACATGTGATCCCTTGTAGTCCTAAGATCAAGGTTATACTAGTTTCATGAAATTGGATACCTTTGGATTGTTTTCTATACAATGTATATAAGGATTATCTATTTGTTGAAATCATGGAAAAAAAATCTCTGCCAAGCCTTCTGGACTAGGCACCTGTTTTTATTCATAAGTCAGTTTCTTATGATTTGTATATTTCTTATATGCCTACAGATTTCTTGAAAAGTATTATTTCTTTTAGGGTTTCAAATATAGGGACATAATTTAATCAAAAATTCCTATTTTAGAATCACAAATTTATGTGTGGTTATATCCATTGATATTTTTTGTATTATATGAGTTTTATTGTATGTTTTTTCAGTCTTGTGAGATATTTTGGGTGTTCTTTTTTAAAAAAAAAACAGGAAATTATTTTTATTGACCATACCAATCTTATTTTAGTTAGTTTCTGTTTCATTTATTTACTTTTTTCTCTTGTTTCTTTCCCAGTACATTTCTTGTGTTTATTATGTTTTTCCTTTTTCACTCATTCCATTGAATGCTCAGATTATTTGTTTTTAATTTTTCATGTTTTCTGTTAAATTATTTTTTTGGCTAAATATTTTTCAGAGGTACTGTACTAGCTGCTTCCTACATAGTATGAGCTCTTTAAAGGACCATACACATATTCACCATTATTTTATAAAGACTATGCCAGTTTATACATACATCAGCTCCATGTATGAAAGCACATGGTTTTTGGTACCACATCATTTCTAGATCTGGAATTATACATCTGAGAAACAATTTGCAGTTCAATGAATAAAAATAATATGTTATTATTACTTTAATGTGATTGCCAAGTTTTCTTAGGTAAGGCTATTTGGAACATAATTTTATATTTACTTGATTAATGTTTTCTTGATTGTTTTAATAAACTGTTTCTCTTACAGACTATTGTTAACAACAAGTACATTAAATGATCCCAATCAGAAGTTATTACATCATCTTTTTAAATTTCTTGTCCCATTCCTCTTTAGATACTTCACAGTCACTAGTCCCTCTTGAACAATCTTCAAAAGATATACATCCATAGGTCTATCTTTATAGAAAAAAAAGTTATAGCTTATTCATGATGCAAATATATCCTGTTAATGATAAACATACAAAACAACTACTAATACAGAAATCAACTCAATGACGTCTGATTAAGGAACCCATGTGTAATGCACTGGTTTGTAACATGCCCTTCCAAGATAAATTGTATCAGCACACTCTTCTTCAGGTTCTCATATACATTCTGACTACAACTAGTTATATTTCCTAACGCCAGGTGAAGTAAATTCTCTCTATAGTACCTATTTTCTCCATAACTTTAGACTTTCTTTAAAACTTTTTTAAAGTCTCATTTTTTTAGCTTAATTGTATGTTTTTAGAGGCATCTATTGTTTGTTTTAGTATCTACACATCACCGATATAGAAATAATCAGAGTATGTTTGCCCATTTTTCACATTTTATGAATTAGAATAAATAACATTACAATACTGACTTAGTTGCAGTTAAATCAGGAAGCTGCCGCTTACGAAATTTCATGAGCAAAGCTGTACGTCATTGTTCCCTTTAAAAGAATAGTGTAATATAACTTTTTGCTGAAAAACAAGTGGGTTTTAAGTTTAAATTGGAAAATGTAAACTTAGGTATTTGGGCTGTTAACATTTATTGTAAAAATAAATGGCTATCATATTTTATATGTCAATATATTCTAGTTATTGACAATAAGGGGAAAATAAAATTGGAAAATATTAGTGAATATAGCAGTTCCAGCATGAAACATATAACATTGAATAGAAGAATAGGTTAAAAAAAAAAGAAAATGCACATCTCTTTCTAGCAAAGTAAGTGACATTAAAAATACTGACATATTTTTAAAAAAAGAAAAGTTATTAAAATATTGTGCTTGTTATATTTTATGATTTCTACCTCACACAAAATTATTTTTCTAGAGATAATAGCTGAATTCTAGAATATTTCAAATTATTTTTACATTATGTAAATCTCCTTTAGGTTAAAGAAGGTAAAGAAGAAAGATGTGTATTCATTGTCAACACTTAAAAAGCTTCATCTAGAGGCACTTGAGTGGCTCAGTCGGTTAAGTGTCTGACTTCTGCTCAAGTCATGATCTCGGGGTACTGGGATTGAGCTGGTTGGGCTCTGCGTTCAGCAGGAAGTCTGCTTGTCCCTCTCCCTCTGCCTCTGTCCCTCCCCATTCTCATGCTCTCTCTCTCTCTCTCTCTCAAACAGTTAAAATCTTAAAAAAAAAAAAAAGCTTCATCTAATTATAAAAACGAATATGTAAAGCACACATGCCAGGTTTTTGTCCCCATTCTAATTTATATGTAAATAAAGTTAATTAGTTTAATATGCCGCATAAATAAGCTTACAGAAGATATTTTAGCCTGTATTAAGAACTCTAGAATAAAAGTTCATAAATCATTTCTATTATATTATAAGAATTTTGATCTAATATAATCATAGCATTATTGTTTTTGAGAATATTAAATATTCAGAATTAAGTTTGTTTAAATTTCTTTTGCTGTATTTAGGAAATGAAGCTCTGATAAAAAATTTGAAATTGTATTTATTTAAAAAACTTAAGAGAAGCATAGCTATTAATGAGGTAAGGACTTATTTCTAAACTTTTACTCCTCTTACTCAACATAGAGGAAACTGAGAATTCATTGAGAGAATCCCCTAAATTTTTAATGATTTCCTATTGCAATTAACTGACGCTGAATCATTAAAAACATGGCATGGCTTATCTTTATGCTTTCAGTATTTTGAATTACTCTGGCTGTTGTTCATTTTCAACTGACAATCACTGTCTTTATCATCCTAATAGAATGAGAAAAAGAAATCTGCATACTTTGTTTTCTGCTGTTTAAACACAAAATTCAGTAATTGGATTCTGAGACTCCATGCTCATTTTTATCCCAGGGCTCTTATTGATTATTTGGCCAGTAAAACAGGCATTCTGGAAGGAATACATTAAGGGAACAACAGCACTGTCTGAGAAGTCGTTGCCAAAATCACTGATGTCGTAATTTTGGTAATGAACATCTCTGTCTTGAGTTATAAAGTGGAGAATATGTAGACCCTTTTCTCATTAGGTTATGTGTTATCTATTGTCTTTTTACATCTCCTTAGCATCTGCAGTGTATTGTGAGCCCCCCTACCAAAATTAAAGATAACCAAAAGGAACTGACACTTTTTGATAGAACAGTTGGTAGATTTTTATGTTTTTTTACTTGACCTGTAACTGCTAACATCATACCCACAAGCAATCTAGATGAAATCATTAATTTTCTCTCCACGTGGGAACTTGTTACTAAACTGGGCTGATGCAAGTAGGACTTACGTTCTGTTCTTCCTGTCGTGCAGGCATGCCTTCGTTGTGTTTCTAAAAGAACACATAAAGGTTTGTTCTCAGTTTTAAGAATATAATGTTGTGTTATCCCTTAGGTCTCGTTTTATTATAATTAGAAGAGTATTTATCAAATGTTACCAACCTGTGAATTATAAATAAAAGGAAACTAAAGTTCCAAGAAGTTGAGGTTAGAGAGAGGGCTAGTGCTGGAACCCATATGTTGTGATCCCTGAGAATGGGCATGGGGTAGTGGCTTCATAGAGAGAGCTGAGTCCTTCCTGCAGTCAGACACACCTGGCTTCATATCCTTGATTCATTGCTTTGTGACATTGGGGAATTCATTCCTTCAGCAAATATTTGTGTAAGAGTTCCTTATTACACACTAAAAAGTTAGTTACTGCTTCTGAGCTCCCCATTAGCATTCATATAAATTTAGAGAGGGTTATGTGCAGTGTGACTAGCCTAGCATGGGTGGTCAGGAAATACAATTTATTTCTCTTAGTCCACAAAACACTAAACAAACGTTCTTTTATATTGATCAAGTGAAGAGTGCATCCTTTAACGGATCGTAGTGAATGATCTTAATATTTCATTTACACTTTTGTTATATAAACTTTTACTTTGATTATGGAAACGTTCATTTTTCATGCATCAGATTTTGGTGACTTCAAAAACAAAGTGAGCACTTTGTTTTTGTTTTCTGTTTTTTGTTTTGTTTTGTTTTTCCGAAAGGAACTGTAAAGTGAGCAGTAACAAAAATCAAATAGTCAATATATGCACAAAATTTGATTTGATTCACCATTTTCTGAACACCTCTAATGTGTCAGAGACCATGCTGGGTTCTAAAGGGGAATATAAAGAAAGATGCGTGACTGTGCTCATATATAGATTACAATCTAATTGGAGAGATTTAAATGTGTGTATCTGATTGTATTTTAAAGGCTAATATGATAACAGACCTATTCATCCATTTCTCCAATAAATATTATTTTGGTCCTTAATTGGAGTCTAGGTTCTGAGAATACAAGAATAAATGAAACAAAGTCAGTGTGCTCAGTGAGTTTATATTCTAACAAAGAAAGACAGACAATTAACAAGCAAGCAAGTTAATAACATCACACAGTTTCAAGTGCCATTAGAAAAACATAGCAGCATAAAGAGATTGAGAATGGCATGCTAGATAGGATGGATGAGGAAGGAGTTCTCTGATTGCCTTGACATCTGATAAGTAAGGCAGGGGAGAGACCATAGCACCAAAAAAAAAAAAAAAAAGTAGAACTTGAGGAAGAAGAGGTTATCTCCCAGGCACGGTTGGTCAGACTGTATGGGGTTTTGAATTCTTGATAAAAGAATATGGCCTTCAAAGGTAGTGGGAAGCCCTTAGTGGCTCTGTTTATTGCTTGCTCCTGTGTATAAGCAGAGGATCACTGTGAGGAGAGTTATACTTAGGCATGGAATATTGCTCCAAGGGTCCTCTGTGGAAGGAATTGGAAGAGCAAAGCCCAGTTCAAGTAAATCTGTTAAGAAGCTTTAGCAACTCCCCAGGAAAGTGAGTAGTGAGATTGTAATGGAGAAGACTGGTGTGAATCATTGCTGAAGCAAAACTGAAAGTGCTCACAACCTGATGCACGTGCAAGAGGAGATAGGTGACAGGAATAAAAGCTGGGTGGTCTGGAGGTTCTTCTGAAGTTTTGAACCAGGGTAAGTGAAGGGATGGTGAACCCATTAAGGGAGCTATGGAGGATGGATAGTAGAGCATGTCTCAGGAGTCAGGAGAGGCAATTTCAGATTTGAGCTTTTGAGGTAATGATAGGGCTTTTTATCTGAGATAGCCAGGAATCTCATTCAACTACAGGCTGAATTTTGGAAGGAAGTGTGAAATTCAAGACGCACATTTGGGAATGGAGATGTTCAGCATAAAAAAGTCCTATCTGGAACATGTGACTTTAAAACTCGCCAATAATTGATTATCATACTAGTAATCAGTTCTGAGAGATCTGGGCATGAAGATCTGGATGTGAGACAGAGGGGCAAAGAAAGGTTTTAGGCCTGAAAAGAGATAGAATGTTTTGGAACATAAGTAGTAAGTTGAGGGGTTCGCATGTAAACTCAAAGAGGTAAGGTGGGGAAGGCAATGGAAGGCCCTGATGTCTAAACTATACATAAAACGTTAGAATTATATGCATTGAATTATCTTTGAAGAAGACAGAGTGATGTCAAATATATTTCAGATTTCTATAATTTTTTAAGTGTGTAAAGCTTATTATTATTTTTTTTGAACTATTACCTTGTGTGAACTGAGGATTTCCTTGAATAAGTGAGGTAGTTATATTCTTCCTGTGATTCTTCCTATGATGATCTATTAAGTCATGGGGTCCAAGAAAGGGGTGGAAATAGTGGAGAGAGCAGTTAAGAGTTGGATTCAATAATTCTGATAATCTGTGCACGGTGAAGGCTTTTTAGGTAGATAATGCTGATTTTCTGCTTGGCCTCTTTTTCTTTTGGTGGGGGGATACAAAATCACTGCAGTTTTGAGTGAACTCCTTTACTTTCCCTTAAAAGATTTTATTTTTAAGTAATCTCTACACCTAATGTGGGGTTTGAACTCACCACCCCGAGATCAAGGGTCTCATGTTCTACCAATTGAGCCAGCCAGGCACCCCTTGAGCAGACTTAGTTTAATATGAGTCTCCTCAGAGTTGCTTCCAGAAATATATGAATGTAGCTCTAACAACCCCCAAATTAAAATAGATTAATCCCCACCCGGTTTTGTTTTTTATACTTATACGCATTTCCAGATATTTTAATTGCAGGAAAAGGATCATGGGCACTGGGCATGCAGTGGCATGCGGCCTTTTTATGTTTATTGCTGTTAACTTTTTCACTGATATTCTGTTCAGGAAAAGGTAGTAGTTCAGTAACATTTGTTTCTGAGAAACATTTCTCAAGATTGGGAGTACAATAGAAGGCCAAGAAATTCATCCCAGTTGGCCCCCAAAATATGTTATTTTGAAACAAATAGAAATTATAGGAGTAACATTTTATCAACAAGTCTGTTTATCGCAGGAGCAAACACATTTCTAGAAAAAAACCTGTTCAGGATTCAACAAATGTATTCCAGACACTAAGCAAAATCCTAATCTATAAATATGCCCTTATCCTGTAAGGTTTTAAGAGGAAGAGTTCTAGAAGAGAACATTTCTTTATAGGCAAGAGGCATTTCAGTTATTTAAGAGAGTAATTGAGCAAAAGATGTGGAGATCTAGGAGATAGGGAGAGGCTCACCTGTAACATGGAAATAAGAGACTTTCGTCGTGAGGGTTAATCAAGTCCCTTAAATCCTTACTTACATATCTCTCACAGCAAATTGCGGGGGGGTGGGGGGCGGGCAGTGTTAGTTTCCTTCCCTGAACCCACTTCAACTCCAGTCTGCACTTTTCAGTGGCTCCTGACATGAGCTGGAGCTGGGGGTGATCAGCAGAAGTCAAAATGATTGAGGAAGTAGGCAAGGAAACTTAGTGTCATCTTGCATTTCTTCAACTTGAGAGAACATGACCTGCTGGCCCAGGAGCATAGAATGTGGCCGCCTCTGTGCGTTGGGCACCATTTATGGGCCCCAGGCTTCTGCAGGTCACTGGACATGGCCGTGGGGGGGTGAAAGACAGACAGTGCCTCCTTTTAGGGGAAAGAAAGCAAGATTAAGGTAGGAACTTCAAATCCTTTGTGCAAATACCCACCAGACAGGCTCTGGCTAGGAAAAACTCAATGCCATACTCTTTAACAGTGATTCCCGCCCCCCCCATCTTAAACTTATCCTTGATGTCCAAAGTTGAATGAATTAATATTTATAAA
Source organism: Mellivora capensis (assembly GCA_004024625.1). Lineage (NCBI taxonomy): Eukaryota > Metazoa > Chordata > Mammalia > Carnivora > Mustelidae > Mellivora > Mellivora capensis. The sequence continues at coordinate 16,671 of PISX010004622.1, read as the reverse complement.
ACACTCAGAATAATGTCTGACATGGAGTAGGAGCCACATAACTGTTTCAAATAGAATAAAAATAAGGAAGAAAGACTCCTCCAAGATTTCAATAACAACTCAGCAATACTCCTTTTGTGCCTTACATCTTCTTTTGTATGCCTTAGCCACAAACTTCTTTACTTCAGCCACTACCAAATATGACCTAACCATGAGAACCTTCCTCTCTTTTGATCCCCAGTTCATTTTGAATCCAGGAGCCTAGCTGCCAAAGGAGTTTTTCACTTACTTTTTTTTTTTCTTTTAAAGAATACGTAGCTGATTTATTATAAAAACAGTTTACCCATACAGTATTTATTAAATCATATCTTGTTATTTTGTTATGTTGAGTGCTATTATAAGTAAGAATTTGGAATTCACTGTAGAATTGTGCTGTGTCATGCCAGCATACAGTTAATGTGGCCAAGTATTTTTCTTACATGCATTATTAGCGCATAGAGAGTGCATATTCAGTGATGATCCAGAGGTTGAGACAAACACAGACTTTCTGTTACTGCGATAGCTTCTGTTTATTTCACTCTCCAATTTATTGGCCATTTCACTGCTTAATCGTACCTCAATTTTAGTTGGATACAAAAAATAAGGGATAAGGGACTGAGACTTGTTATTTTTTCCTGGTCAGAAACTCTATTAAAAGCCCGAGTGCAAAAACTCATGCAAAGAAAAAATTAACTTACAAAATTAAGTCAGTGATGCTCTTCTTAACCCTCAGCAATAGACAACTGAAGAGGGATTACATATAATGATTTTTAAAAGTAGGATATAGTTTCACCTGCCTGGAGCGGCTGAAAAATAGACTAGGAACTTGAAGACTGGGCATGGATAGAGTAGTTGACCTCTCTGGCTTCCTTTCAAGTCCCTTGATGCCATAATTTGAATGCATAATTTCACATGCATTTATTCAGAAATATGTGCACCCGGACTACTTTCTGCTAAATGCAGACTCCCACTCTTAAACATTGGAGAGAGACGCCAGTTAACTGACATTTGCAATTTCAGGATGGCACCGTGTGGGAGAGAGAACTGCCAATCACTTCTGCCAACATCATTCTCAAGGGGAGTCTAAACGAAGCTAGCTTAGTCCAATTAAAAGAAGCAATTATGAATAATGGAAAGTAAACAAATCTAAGAGAAATGATAGTGCCAATTATAGCGGGTACTCAACAATGAAAGGCTACAGTCTTAAGTGTCACCTTTGTTTCTAAAGCTGTTAATCTACTTTGATTTTCTTGAAGATTTTTATATGAAATAATCAAAAAGAAACTGTTAATCTTCATTTCATAGCTAAGTATAATTCATGGTAGTGGAAAAATTAAAAACCTCTTTACAGAGCTTTAATTAGGCCAAATTTCTACATGGCCTTTGGGTTAGGAAAAATACATAAAGTGTTACGTCATGACCCATTTAGGTGCTTGATTATAGAAAATATTGCAAAACAGCCTAGCAGACCTGCGTACTTTTTTTTTTTTTGCTAAGGTTAAATATAATATGTGAAATCTGCTTTGTGCTGTGATATAATCGAACTATCATAAAATGTAGACTTAGATAAACTGCATCTTTATGCTTTCCCCTTTGTGCAGGGAAAATTGAACCTTGCGTTGTAATGGCTTCTGAGTGTGTGTTCTTATCTCTGAAAGCATGGTGGTTGGGTATTTTTACCATTGTCAACAAACTTTGTGTTAAATTCATTGACCTTAGTTCACTTGCACAATGATGCAATTAACAGATGTCTGCAGACATCAACATTTTTATTGTATTTCCTAAATAGAAAAATATGCCTGCCCCCAAATTTCGGCAGGAATGTAAAAATAATGTTTTCCAAATTATTTTCCTTCTCTGAATATCTCTATAGTTGGGTCATGCAAGATAAATTTATATTAGGGAGCCTAGTACAAACTCATAGTACCTACCAATGATAACGGGAATGACCAGTGATAAAAGGCACAGGAGCAAGGGGAAAAGTCTTTGGACACATGAAGCATGGTGACAAGTGGCTAAAAAAAGAAACTCAAGACTTTTTAATACTGGAAAATTGCTGATGGAACCAAAAGGAATAGGGAGCAGAATTGGGAATAGAGGTCAACTAACTGATCTCTCTGGGAACAAAAAAAAACTAATGATAAGAATGGTTTGGTAACATGTATCTATGGAAAAGATTTTGAACTATCTCTTAAAGATGTTTACAGCTGACTCCCAGCGGAGGGATGTAAAGGTCCAGAAGACTTGTGTGCAGAAATGTACACTGTCTGCTTCAAAAATTCTAAATTGAAAGCTGAAGCTAAATTTTGATTTAGCTGATGTCAGGAGCACGCTGAAAAATGCTATCTTGGGAAGCAAGGTAAAGGAAAATCATCTGATCTAATAAGCTAGCATATCCTTACATCAATGAAGCAACAAACCCTGTTGATCCTAGTTTCAGTAGTTAAAAGATTACAAGTGTGAGTCTACCCATTCTTGTCTATGGAGCTGGCCATTTAGCCCATCATAGCCATCACATCAGGCATCCTGAAGTAGATGCTATTTCATTAGCCTCACTTACTGCCAGCAAATGACATGGTCTTGGAGCAGAGCCAAGCTACTGGCAGGAGAGTTGTGTTAGTGATTCTGGACTGACTGGATTTCCCCAGGGAATGGATGAGAGCTACCTAGTCTGGTATTTGGTGAGAGATGCTGTGAGAGACAGATGAAAAAGTTACACAGCCCATGTTGTTGGGCAAACCTAGGTGTTTATAAATCCCCTTGTTACCACAGAAAGACAATTCCTTGAAGCTTGTTCATACATGTGTACACATTCTAACTTAATTCTACCAGCAGTGCATCATCATGCCCACTTTCCAAATGAAAAAGTTGAGGCAATTTGTAGCTATGAAGCTGAGGTATATTTAGGATACAAACCACATGCAGATAGTGACTATAATCAGAGATTTGCACACGTTCTGTGTTTTGTGGGCCTGTTTTCAACTCTTGCAGTGTCATGGAGCAGAGCTTAGGTTAGTCATCAAAATATTTTTAATTCAGGCAGTTTCAATTGTTTGCTTTTTTATTTTTGCAGAACAGTTGTGATGAGTTTGTACAAAACACCTACATTTCATTTCTTACTAAACCAATCTGCGTATTTGTCAGTTTTTCCCATAGCAGAAAATACCAGAATTACATACGTCTATATCCAAAATACTACCAACCCCCACCCTTTTTTTTTTTTTTTTTTCCATCCTGATGCGGGACTGCCATCTGGTGGAACAGGGAAGGCACTTCTGGTTTGGACCTAACCAAAATCGTGGTTTCTATGTGAGGATTCCAAAGGAGCAGTATAGCAAATGGGAACCCTGTTTCTGGTCTCAAAAGAAGAAGAGCTTACAGTGAAGAGAGGAGGCAATGATGATGATTTTAGCAGCTGAGAGTCTGGGAGCTGAACCGATAATAATGGGCAATGAATTGGCAAGAAGAGATCACTCAGTTTTATTAGTCAAGTTTTTAAAAAATCATATATGTGTATATATGTATTTATTCACACACAGTGTACACATGTACATGCATTATGAATATATACATACATTATGGGCACATATATATGTGTGTGTCTATGTGTGTGTAAAGGTAAAGAGCAACCAAAACAGAAAGAAAGTGGCCCGGAAAGTTGGAGCAGATGTGGTAGAGCTAGCTTTCTCCCCTGACCCTTCCCTAAACGCCTCATGCCCACTCCCTAGAGTCCCTCACAGGGTCCCATACTGCCCACATGATGCTGCCTGGGCAATGCTGGGTCTCTGGATAGAAGATTCAATTCTCTCTGTGCTGCAGCTCTATTACTCTTAGGGAGAATGTCTCTACTGCAGAAGACTTAAAATGACAAACCATGAAGTACTACTGGAGGTACTATTTATCAATATTTGGCATACCTACTCTTGAAGTAAAGTTAGTGTGATCCGTCAGTGGGAAGAAAGCAGAGTCAGTGCCCAGGTATTTTTCTGAATAATATGCCTACCTCTGGCTCCCTAGTTTTCAGGAAAAGGGCTTCTCGTGTGCCAAAAAACCATGCCAAATTCATCTAAGCTAATTACAGACACTAGACATAACGTACTTTATTTTTTTTATAGAAGGAATAGAGGGGCTAAGGACTTTTTCAGTTAGACAGCATTCATTTATGTCACAGATGGTGCACTCCGGGCAACTTTTTACATGTGAAGGAGGATATAAGAGGGAGAGTATATTGACTTTTTACTTTCCCCATTTCTTATTCAGGCTGTGCCGGTGGGACAGAAGTAACCTTTTAGAAGGAGAGAGAGTCCCAGGACAGACTCTCTCCTAGCCTATAGAGCAGTGTTCTTATGAGTATGTTTGCTTCCTTGAAAGGAACGTCTTTGAAGTCAAGAAATTTTATTATCTCAAAGAAAAGAATGCATATACCGTTCTCATCGGGAGGAAAGTCAAAATGATTGTGTGAGGGACACCAGGGTGGCTCAGTTGGTTAAGCCGCTGCCTTCGGCTCAGGTCATGATCCCAGGGTCTTGGGATCAAGTCCCACATTGGGCTCTTTGCTCAGCGGGGAGCCTGCTTCTCTCTCTGCCTCTGCCTGCTGCTCTGCCTGCTTGTGTTCTCCCTCTCTCTCTCTTTCTCTCTCCCTGACAAATAAATAAATAAAATCTTTAAAAAAAATGATTGTGTGAAATTACATAATTGCCCTTCCTGTTAGAGCTGGGGTTGAGGTATCATCCTGCATAACTGTAGGAATCCCTACACTTGGGCTAGAAACACCCCTCAGATAGTTACAAGTTCAGTCGCAGACATGTGCAGAATTACGAACGGGACTGTTCTACCTGTCCAGGTGTTTCTTATCCTTCTACTGCTCAGACAAACCATACATATAAACCAAGAGGTAAGTATCATGAGGAACCGATTAGAGCCTCGTGTTGGCTGATAGTTATATGACCTGTTTGTCATTTTGAAAAGTGAGCTGTGGAGGATTTGGTGACTTGTCCTTGGATGTTCGTGGGGGATGACTAAAGCTCATGCAGAGGAGATGAAATTACTTCAAACCCATGGCCAAATGAAGGATGGATCAGAAAAGAAGACAGAACATCACCTAAATGATAAAAGACATCAGGAGGCAAATGTGACAGCATACCCAGTGCATCATGGCTTGACAGTACATATTTGTGGAGTGATTTAAAAAATGCATAAGGATATTAGTTATGTGGCAGAGGAAGAACTGCATTTCTAATTTCATGCAAAAAGTCCTTTTAAGGCTTCGAAATTTGCACCTCAACTTTTTAATGGATTTTTTTCTGGAATATTATACATCCTCTTGACATACTAAGCACAGTATTTTTTAAAATTATTTTGAAATAGTTTTGGATTCACACGAAGTTGCAAAAATAGTACAGAAGAGTTCGTAGCTTCCCCCAATGATAAAATCTTATATAACCAGAATACATTATCAAAAAAAGAAAATTGACATTGGTTCACTACTAACTTATAGACCATATTGGTATTTCATCGTTATGCCGTTTTTAAAAAACATTATTCAACATGTCGTAGGTCTTAATTGTTATCTTAATTATTTTATTGTGAATAATAATTTTGTCTGGATTATTTTATTAATTTATTTCAGGTATCTGCTCTGTAATATGTCTTTATTCAGAACTCAAAAATTTATGTGAAAGTTGGAATTTCTTACACAAAGCAAAGCCTTCCTATCTGCATTTGTGTTTTGCTTTTGTTTTTATTTGTGTTGTTCTCAAGTAAATAGGTAATATAACCTGCCATTGCATGAATTCTTGTGGAGTTTAATGTGGTTGCTCATCTGCAAAATTAAGACTTGGAGGAAAGTCTAAGGTGGCTGTTGTCCAAGTGGTTTCTCATCTTCAGTAAAATCATAATTTCCCTCTTTCTATCAATGTCTTCTGACTTATGAGCTCATAAATTCCTGCTATGCCAAACTCAGTTATCTTTTGGACTTTGTCCTCCCCTTTATTCAACTTGCAAGTTACAGGCATGGTATCATTGGAAGACATCAGGATCCCTTAGAACATTACTGCTATAGGTCAGTGACGCTAAGTTGTTTCTTTGCAATCGAAAATATTAAGAGCAAATATTGTATTTGTGTAACAATTTATACTTTCAAAATAGTTACATGTCCAGAATTGTCTTTGATCCCATGCAACAACCCTGGGCAATAGGCAGAGCAAATATTTTATCGGTACTTTGTGGATCACTAAGACTAAAGGTCAGATAAAAAAAAAAAAAATTCCTGGGTTCAGCCCGAAATACGTATCTCTGCCAGATAAATCAATAGGGGGAATTTAATGTGAAGAATTTAATATGGTAGTAAGAATGAGATAGAAGAGGTGAACGGGCAAGTAGAGGAAAGTGAAGCAATCCTAGGGTTAATAATGACCTCATGCTGTCTCCATGCCTGTCGCTGGAGGGACAGAGAAGAGGTGTGGCTGCGGACTGCCTGTGAACAGAGGCACCTTGTTAGACCAGCGCCACCCACTGGCCAAACCTACCTGGAAGCCTAAGGACAAGGAAGCCAGGAAACCGTTTCATATCCATAGGTGTCCCAAGCAGGGGAAGGGAAGTGTTGGGAACTCGCCTGAAAGCAAATGTACCAAATCACGTTGTGCTGGGCGAACTCATTTTAAAATGCTCCATGATGGCGTGTTGCAGAGCACGGAGGATAAAGATGAAACGGATATTGTCTCTGCTGTGAAGAAATTTTCAGTTTTTATAAGGGGAGACGATCATGTAAGCAACAATCTCTGTCAGTACGGCTGCTAACTCTTACTGGATACGACTTTTACAGAGGATAAAACTGAGACTTTAAGAGGTCAAGGGTCACAAGGCTGTAGAGCCAAGATTCTGAGGTAGACTCTGACCCTAAAATCTATGCCCTTTACCCTGCTCTATATTGATTGCTACCCTAAGTATAATAAGTGTTCAAAGTTCTAGGATCACTTCTACATCTAGGACGCAGCCTAGGTACAAAAGAAGAAGCAACCAATTTGCCCAGGTGGCAGACTTCAGAGGAGACCAAGCGCGCAAGCTGAACTTGAGTGAGGAGTGAGGGTTTCTCCAGGTGGACCAGAAGGCAAGCACGATCAGAGCAAAGCAGAGCAGCAGTATCAACATTGCATGACGTTTTCTAAGAGCCTGGTAAGCGTGGCAACTGGCAGCTGATAGAGAACTGTTGAGGCGCAGTCTGGGAGGAGGAATTTTGAAAAGAGAAAAGGCAAGGAAGACACGAGTCATGCAGGAGCCCTGTCAGACTCTGGAGACATTTGACGCACAAGACAGTGGGAAATTGGTGACTGTGTGCTGGGAGAGAGTCGTAGCCAGTTTGGTTTTAGGAATGTGACCCTCCCTGCAGAGTTAGGTGGCTATTATGAACTGTTTGTGGAGTACATGGTCACTGTTTAGGACACCGAATGAGGACTAGAAGGATGCCCTGAAAAGTGGACTTGAGTTTAAATGGTCTCCTAGTAAAATGAAGTGCCACCAGCTCCATCCTGTCCTTTACCGGTCTTTTTCAACTTCTCAATGATTGAAAAATCGATGTTCTAGATAAGAACTCTGTGATATTTAGGCAGGCTTCAGCTCTAAATGCCTGATTGGGCCCTTTGTTAATTTAATTTAAAATTACAACAATGGTATCTGAATAAATGTAGCTGTAGAGTTTTATACTTTACCACAAAACTTTCACATATATTTTCACATATAGTCCTCAAATAATTGAGTTTAGTGGCGTAGCTGTATTTGCTCGTTTGAAGATGAAGGAAGTGAAAAGAAGCAAGGTGAAATTTTTGTCACAAACCTACTAAATAACAGAGCCAAGACCATCAACTGGCCTATTTGTTCAACCTGGTGTTACTTTGCATATTTTCAGTTTTCTTGGTAAGCCAAATTATCTCTCATTATTCCCTCATAATTGTGCTATGTATGTGGTTAAAGGAATTAAATTACTATATGACTCCCCCAATTTTTCTGTGTATTGTATTTTCCTTTTATATCCACATACCATTTATTACTTCTCAGTAATAGACTTTATGATAGATTTAATTTTTTCCACTGGCAGTCATCTACCTCTCAGAAATGTCACCTGTCAAGTATATCAATTTCTTCAGTAAATAGAAAGCTATTTAATACTTTTATACGAGCCTTAAACTTAGCTTCACCTGGTTTCCATTATGTTGCAAGGTGCTTTAGAGGTAGAAACGCGTTTTTAGTCTGCTCACTAACAGGTGAAAAATTATTTTCCTGCTTTCGATTTTACTTTCTTGTTGGCACTCATTTGAGTTATACATCATCTGTATGAAATGCAGTTAGCTTCGTATCAGCAGAGCAGGAGGAATTCTTTTTTTTTTTTTTTTTTTAAGGTTTTTATTTATTTGACATAGAGGGAACAGGAGAGGAAGAAGCAGGCCCCCTGCTGAGCAGGGCCTGGGATTATGACCTGAGTTGATGGCAGAGGCTTAATGAATGAGCCACCCAGGTGCCCCAGGAGGAATTCTTGATACTGGAATAGTCCATGTCCCTTTCTTGTTTTCTTTTCCTTCACAGAGTTTAATAGTGTGCATTGTATTTACCTGAATCTCAAAATTCTCTAGATTACTGCCATGTTTTGTGATTTAAGCGGTTTGGATGAATGGAAAAGAGTAGAGAAGTGGCTGAATTTAATTATGGTTAATAAGCACATGATGAAGGGATGGAAAACCTTCTGATTCTCATAGAGCTACATCACCACTATTTATTTCACAAAATAACTTAGCATTGATGAGCTTGTATTGGAATTGACTTGCCTGATGAAAGAAAAAAAATCATAGATCCTTAAATGACAATGTAGTTTCCTTAGTAATATTTCTAACTTGTCAATAGGCTTCATTCAGAGGAAATAGTTCAAATTGTCAGTATCATGATTCTAAAATGAATATTCATTTATGTCTTTCCACACTGTGGTTACATGCATCTATTCCCAGAGTGATTCATGACTGTGCAAATAACGACTAGACTATTGTTCTTAAAAAGAGTAAAAAGATGGTGCATGTAGATATTTATGTGTGAAATCTTTGCAATATTAGTATGATGAAGATATACAATATAAAATGTTAAATTAGTTGATGATTTTTACTCTTTTTAAAAATTTTTTTACTCTTTTGGCTGATGTTGGAAATTGACTACTTAGGAAAATTCAGTTTCCTACTGGGAAAAATTGAATGCTGGACAGAGTATAGACACTGCAGATTCTCCAGTTAGAAGACTTGAGCTTCACTTCTAGCTGTGCCATTAGCGAGCTTCTGGCTCTGAATGATGAAATTATGCCTTGTTTTCCACATATGTAAGTGTGAGCGTGTCTTCCCAATCTGAAATGGTTTCTTAAAGATAAAATAAAATAAAGCCCACAAGAGATTTTGATCAACAAGGTAAAAGTATTATTCAAATTATATGTTGCAAATGATTTTTTTTATGTTTAAATCAGGTAAATTAGAAGTCAGTTAAATGTGACAGTATACCTTTTAGCCAAGCCAAGGATATTAAAACACTGTTTGTGAACAAATCTAAGTGATGGTTTGGAAGGGCCAGAAAAGCAAGTCAAAAGTCTGAAAGCTCACTGTAGGACTGGACAAGAGGTCAACCAGAGCAGTGTTGATATAACCTGTAGCTTAGCCAGAGAAATAATCTTTATTAAGAAAAAATTTGGTAAAAAGATAAATATTGCTTTCCTTCTTTTACCATCTGTAGGCCCTAGAATCTTGGCTAAAGGAGTTATGTATGGTGTTCCTGAGTCAGGTATCTCTAAACATTATTTTACAAAAAAATATTTTAAAGGTCTTTGTGTTGGTGAGAATGATTGACTGAATTCCACACTCAGTAATGATGCGGGAGTACAGCTTATTGGCTGTTGAGCCTGTGTGTGCCTTCCTCCTGAGGAGCTAGCATAGACCTTAACCTACGAGCAGGAGACCTGACTTCCGGTTCCTTGAGGATCCTTACCAGTGACCGGCAGTGCTCCTGTCCCGAGAACTAGAATGCTCGGTTTTATTTCATCTCCCTTACTGCTAAGTCACAGGAGGTGCCTAGCTTCTTTTTAAGTGGTCTTTAAATTCTGAGTAAGGTCTTGCTTTCCCTTCCCTGTGATCTGAAGTGACAGTTGCTCCGTGGTTCTGCAGTCCTCCATCGCTCTGCCCTGAATTCTTTCATGTCTGTGTCTGTGCGGCCCTGGCAGCTTTATTTGTGCTGCACAATCAACGTTTCCTCTCACTGTCAAGAGCCCTGGCATTTTAAACCCCTTTTGGCAGAATCAGTTTAAGCCTGGAGTCTGCACTGTAAATACATCTCTTGGTGGGCAGAAACAAGGATACTCTGATCTAATTTTCCCTCAACAGTCAATAACCCCCCACCCATGCTCCCACTCTCACCCTTGCCTGAGCGCTTGTTGCTCTCTGCTCTCCTTTTAGGCCTCTTTGTCATTTAGAAAGACAGGTCAGATTTTCAAGTGGTCTACCCAAAGCTCCACGACCACTAGCATGGGAAGGAGTGAAACGTGAAAATACCTCACTGTGTAGTCCATCCTAAGGGTCCGTACATGCTCTCACCTGGGGTTGCCCCCCCCCCCATTCTGTTCCAGCATTCTTCTTCCTCTCACCTTCTCCTTCTGTTTAGACCCAGGACCTCCAAAAAAACCCCTTTTCTGATCTTAAAATGTTAATACAGAAGTTCTGCATAGAATACTCTTTAATATTAATAACTAGAATACTTAGCTCCCCAGCTGGAAGTGTTTGGATTCAGATACATGAGAAAATGCCTAGGCTTACCCCCATGGACAGTATGTAATACCACCATCACTGTGAAGATCCGGCAAGGTAATCCTTGTGCAAATATCATTCCTCACCTCCAGGAAGAACATTTCTGGCCATTCCAGATAGCTGCTGCTTTTCCTTTGTTTTTTTTTTTGTTCCCTCATTTCTTGTTATCAAGCATTCAGAATTATTTCTGGTAGTTTTTTTCTGGTCCCTTTAAAATATTTGCTTTATGATTCAGTTGGGGTTCCTTAATAAGCCTAACACAAGCCATCATGGCCACTTACTTGTAACTAAGTGGAGGGAGTCGGCATAGGTCTTCTGGGCTCTTTGGATATCGTAGTGCTCTGGTGCTGAGCCATTCCACTCTTGTGGTGATAGCTGAATTTTGATGTTTATAATTTACTGTATCTTTGGAATTCTTTGTATGTGTGCATTATATACACTATATTATCCCTTTACACAGTACAGTGTGAATTATGTTCTTAGCTCTCTGCATGCATTTGTTCTTAGGACATCCATAATTTTCTTCAAGGTTATACCCTGTCTTTTAAATTTTTAATTAGATAAAATTATCACCCTATTTACAAATTAGTTTATATGAGTTACCATCTCATTCATCATTGAAATAATCCTTCCTATTTTAAATCTGCAAACTATGTACAGTTAATGTTATTTACTGCCCTTCGATCCACGATGGAGTGAACCATTCCACTACTGCTTTCTCAAGATGCATGTAAAGCTGTCTCATTAGAACCCTAAGTGTTAAAAATTGCCTGTGCAGTTTGGGACTTGTATGTGAGAAGCAGTATTTCAGCTTAAATATCTTGTTTCTTACTTTCTACAGTATAACCAAACCAACAGTGGGACTCCTAGATGGTAAAATTGCTCATGTATATTAGCAAATTTTATGTATCCTTTAAATTTGGAAATGATTCAAAGCTATAGCCAAAGCAAATGTGGCTATCAAAGTATAATCCCTTAAGGGAGAACCATATGATGTTAACCCATCTTTATATTTTGAGAGTGTGTATGTGCATGTGTGTGTGTTATTTCATACTAATCCATAAATACAGATTAATAAAATATAAGAATTATTAAAGCTGTGGAATCAGTTTGAAATGCAAGCCAACTCATTTTATTCTTCTATAAAATGAGATGCAGTGTGGGGAAGAAATTTATGCTGTGGTAATAGCTGCAGCATATTGAGCTCATATCATGTATCACTTTATATGCTCATCTACTTAATATTCACAACAACCCTATAAAGCAAGCAGTATTATTATTCCCACTTCACATATAAGGTGAGGCCTGAAGAAATTAAGTAGTTTACCCAAGATGTGGCAATTAGCACATCTACAACCTGGTAGTCTTTATTTCCCTTGTAGTTTTGAAGGAAATGAGAGCTACAGTGATGCACCATATGCCTGATAGGAATACAGTTCAGTAAGAGGCTGAATCAAGGATTGGGAGCTCTTCTCCAGCCATTAATCTTCCCTGAGAGGTCTGTGTGCAGAAAGGATCACAAAGGTATTGGAGTTCTGTCGCTTAAATCCAGCTTGATTTTGTCCTCTATATGACTGTTAACTGTGCCTAGATAATTCTAAAAGTTTTAATGCCAGGCATTGTTGGAGTCCTAAGATGACAGAATATTGTATTTCCTCTTTCAATTCATGTAGCTCAAACAGACTGTTCTTGATTTCCTGGGGAAGTTCTATGAAGATTTTCATAAATTCTATTATTCTTAACCATAATTATTTTTCTTAATTTTGAGATTATATAAAATGCTGACTAAAGCCATAGGTACCTAGGTGGAGCCAAGTTAGGGTGATTTTTGGTAACATGTTCATGAAAGTGAAAGTGAAGGCATGTAGAGCCATTTAAACTCCAGGGCCCCTCAACGGTCAGGTGTGTCCAGTGATACTGTTAACTGTTCTTTCATGCATATGCCATTGGAAATTCATGACTTTTAACAACCATACATCCTAAGTCCTGTAATTAGCCAACGGCATTTCAAAAGAAGGCAGGTAAAAACATGAAGTTAAAGTTATCTTTTATAAACTTAGGGTAAATGAAATTATCCTGGAGGGAAAAAAAAATGTGTCTTGAAGTAACATCTATAGTATAGAAAGGCACAGGGGTCCAAAATAAAGGAGATATTTTCTTTCCAAACGAAGGTGGGTAAGACATTCAAGCAGCTAAAGGTTACTATGAAAAACAGGAGCAATTATATATTTCTTCTTAAAATAATCAGATGCAAGGATACAGTGATAAAAATGCAAATCGTAAGGTGCTCTTAGCTAGCTAGAGGTCAAATCAATGTTTTTCCTCAAATCAAAACATCAGAATTTTTCTTCAGTCAAGTTTTAATTTTTAAAGGTTGAATATTTATGGGGAATCTAAAAGCTAAAATTGTCACAAGTCCTTGGAAAAAGGTTAAGATTTAAGAATTAAGTAAACATGAAATGTTCATGAATGAACTTGAAGGTGCCCATGAACACCTTGAATTAAAATGCAAAGCATTCTGTAGAGAAAGTTTGTACCCTTCATCAAATTCCCAACAGAGTCCAAAAATCTTAATAATTATTTACCTAGAGGAGTATTTTTCTTTTTCTTTTCTTATCTATCTTCCTTTCTTTTCTTATCCATCCCTAAACTAGACAGGCTTGCAGGCTTCATACTTTATGTGTGTTAATGGCTTTTTATAATATATAATCTTAGATTCATAGAATTTCAGGCTCTATCCTCATGAATCTCTTCTGGTGTGGGTGCCAAGTAAATGATAAGCCTGTGCTTAAGAATTACTGGTGTGAAAAGTGTAAAGAGGAGCTTTGGAGCCAGGAAGATTTGAATTCAAAGTTTCCTCTGCTGCTTGGTCAGGTCTCATAAGCTTCTTGAATCCTATTGTTCTTCACTTGTACTAATGATAATTACATATCATAGTCTGGTAAAGAATTAAATGGATAAGTATATTTACCTCATATATATACCACTTGGCATCTAGGTAGGCCTCCTTATCAGTCCAAGATATTTCATTCTGTGTTTTACCACTTATTAGCATATTCTGTATACTGCATTATTGACTGGAATCTGCCTAGATGTAATTTTCCTTCAGTTTTTTGAAGGCTTGTATTCATACAAATCTAAATCCTATTCAGCCTGAAAACTCCTCCATTCTTTGTATTCTCATTGTCTTTGCCATTCTTTTGAGCACGATGCATATGTTTTATACCAGGGTGTCTGTACTCATTCTGCTACCAGACCTTCCAAGTGATTTCTGAGAATTTCCTATTTTGTCTGAAAGCTTCAGTTAAGAACTTTATGAATACAGATCTTCTGGGACTATGTTTGGCCCATCTTTGAGGTTCACTGCATAGGTCTCAGGTTGTCTTGGTGACAGTTCTACTATTATGACCCAAATTCAGAAAACTGTGAAATGAAATGTTTGCTTCTATAACTTCTGATACAATCAGTCCAGGGAATACCTTTGCCCATTCATAACAATGTAGACACAATTCCTTCTGTAAATGAAATAAAATAGAATGAATTGCCAGACACTAGGGTGAGCTTTCTTAGGTATTTATTTGAACATAGCCTTTGTGGGAAAAAAATAGTGTAGAAGAAAAAGAAAAAAAAAACACTAAAACCCTATAACCTTTATGTATATTTGTATTTGTGCTATATATCCTCCTTTGTAAAATTAAGAGAAAAGAATCTCACAGGTCATGATAGAAGCTATTTGAAAAATATTTCCAGAAACATGAAGTATGTCTTATTTCTCTAAGTTCCTAGGGTGTTTGTTTGTTTGTTTGTTTTTGGAGAAAACATTCTATGACTAAAATGTCTGCTTCTTTATATCAAGGCCCATCTAGCAGCTGAAGTAAGCCAGTACGTGGAAATGAATGAGCCATGGTGGTAATCCCTTCTGTCATCTCTGTATTTATTCCACACATATGCATTAAGTGTCTAACATCATTCAAACATCATGACAGAAGTGTCTGGTACACAGAGGTGGAGAACAACATGACTCCCACTCTCTCATGTCTAGTAAGAGGAGACTGACATGAACAACTAAGTTGTGGAAAACGGACTATGTGCAGAAATATTCGATGCTTCCTGGGGCAGTAATGGAAAGCTTTCTGGGAATATTTTTCATCTGAGTCTCAGCAGTGAGGGGCGGGGACAAGGAGGGCATTTCAAGCAGAAAGAACTGCACTTGCAGATCTGCAGAGAGATGGCTGCGCACATGGAGACCTGTCAGTGCTCCGGCCCCATTGGAGTGCAGAGCCCTTGGTCCTTAGGAATCATTTCCCCATGTTACGGAAGTGAGAGTGGAGCTTCAGGGTGGTTAAGGGCTTGGCATGGAGGCTCCACTTTATTAAATTTCCTCACTGACTTGAACTGAAGGCTTCCACCTCCATGTCTACCAAATTATTCTGCTCGCTTTGGCTATTGGGAGACAAAGCAACCTTCCTTTCCTCAAGTCCTGCTCCTCAGAGCTGTATTTGGATTTTTTTTTTTTTTCAGATGTGTATGCTTTCATCCCTGTTGAACAGTAGACATTAAGCAGGGAAGCAGAAATCATGTAATATAGTTGCTTTATTAGTAAACCATATAGAAGCATTTCAGTTTGGTGGGTTCTAACCAGTCACTAATGAATGTACCTATGTGACTTGCCAATTCTTACCTTGCTTTCCCTCTTCCTGCTTTCTTCTTGTGATGTTCCCATTGTTCTGATTTCTAGTATGAAACAGTTCTCTACAAGATGTGCTTTAAAATTAAAGACCCTCTTCCTGCTACCCCTTCCTTAGTGACAGACTTATTTTGTAAGTCAAGGGATGAGACGTTTAAATAAAATTTAAAATAAACTCATTAAAATGGATGGTTTATTGAAAAACAACTAACCTATACATAAGTTTATGGAAGTATATTTTCATTGAGTTCAGCAAATACTCATGTATTCACAAGCCTTCTGTGCTTCAAGTCTGTTCTAGGTCTTCATCTAGAGAATCAGAAGATGAATAAAACATTGTTCTCTCCTCTGAAGGGTTCTCGGGTTAGTAGGAGAGGCAAACGTTTAAGGTAACGAATGGGAACACTGAATACAGTGTAAAACAGCGGAAGCACAGTTAAAATACAGAAATGATCCTGAAGAAAGAGAGACTCAGTCCAGAGACTAAGGGAAAGTTTCCTGGAGAAAGGAACCTCAAAATTGCATTTTAAAAACTGCAAGTTTCCTAGGAGGAGGAAGATAATAGGAGCAGGATATTCAAAGTAGAAAGAATATTCTGTGCAAAGATGTTGATGGGTGAAATGTCATGTGTGGCTCCAGAATGCTAAGTCCATCGGCTTCAAATTTCCAGCATGAAAGCACGAGAGGAAGTAAGATCCTGCCCAGGATAGAGGTGAAAATCTTTAGACATCCATCTGATTCCTCAGACATCTCCCTCTGGGCTGTTGGAAGACAGTGGAGGGTTTAGAGCAAGAAATATAACTGAACAGACTCACAGCATAGAAAACATTGAATACTTTTGGGTAAAGGGAGGGGGAAGGAATCCAGATTTAGATAAGGGAGACCAGTAAGGAAATTGCTACAAAATTCAAACACAGTTAATAAAATGTTAAAACAGAAACACACAAACTCATAAACATAGACACCATTACAGCAAGGCAGTGCCATAGAGAAGGGAAGAGAAGATTATTTTGGAAGGAGAATCTTACTAGAAACCACTGGCTCATTGGATTTTAGTAGTGAGGAAAACAGGCCACAGGTTACTTCTAGATTTCATGCTGTGGAGGAAGAATAAGAAGTGGTACCACCCACCAAGACAGGGAATGC